>WOGR01001419.1:0-19980 GCA_015342045.1 Leptinotarsa lineolata | reverse complement strand
GAACCGGTGAAGCGGAGAGAGATAAGAGGGGATCATATTAGACAATGGAAGTCCGAACTAACGAAATTCATATTTATTAAAATATAAAAAACAATATAAATATTATATTCTTATCTCAAATCTTCCCTTCTCTGTATCACTATATCTCCCTGTGCTTCATTTCCCTATCAGAATAACCATTCAATTTTTTGAATATCTACTTTATTAAATACTGATAAGTGTCTTGTGGTCTAAAGTAAATAAAATTCGCAGCCCAGCTAGATTATAAGATAACTAAAATGTGTTCTTCCTGAAATTGTAGTGAAAATTACTAAATGCAGATATGTTGTTTGGTCAACTGATATGTCCCATATTGCATTACTATCCAAACATAACGTAACAATATGCAATCGAAAATTGGATGTACTTTGCTCCTTACACGAAAACACCAGAGTGAAATCTGGAGCTTGGGATGATTCAGGAGTCTTCATTTATACAACCAGCAACCATATTAAATATACATTAACCAATGGGTAAGTTACTTTACCAAAAAAATACGAAAATATCTGATTTTCCCCCAAATTCAGTGACCATGGCATCATTCGCACCCTGGACCTTCCCATCTACATCACCAGGGTGAAAGGTAGCCAGGTCTTCTGTCTGGACCGTGAATGTAAGCCTCGTGTGCTAACAGTCGATCCTACTGAGTACAAATTCAAACTTGCCCTCATCAACCACAAGTACGAAGAAGTTTTATACATGGTTAAAAACTCAAGACTAGTCGGTCAGTCCATCATCTCGTACTTGCAGCAAAAAGGCTATCCCGAAGTAGCTCTACACTTCGTCAAAGACGACAAGACTCGATTCACTCTAGCACTCGAGTGCGGAAATATCGAGATAGCCTTAGAAGCAGCCAAAGCTTTGAACGACAAAGCTTGCTGGGATCAGTTGGCACAAGCGGCGCTGTGGCAGGGCAATCATCAGGTAGTGGAGATGTGTTATCAACGCACCAAGAGTTTCGAAAAACTATCCTTCCTCTACTTGATAACCGGTAACTTGGAAAAACTTAGGAAAATGACCAAGATCGCCGAGATTCGTAAGGCTCGGTCTTCCCAGTACCACGGAGCACTTTTGCTTGGTGAGTTGAAGGTGTTTACTGTATGAGAAAGACGTTTGTTGATGAGAATTTTATTTAAGGTGATTTGGAAGAACGCGTAAAGGTATTGAAAGCATCGAATCAGCTTCCGTTGGCTTATTTAACGGCTGCCACTCACGGTATGAAGGAAGAAGCTGAGCAGCTGCGGGAACTGATTGGAGATGAAAGAAAGTTACCCGATGTTGATCCAAACGCCAAGTTTTTGAAACCTCCTCCTCCTATTCAGCAGGCGGAGTCCAATTGGCCATTGTTGACTGTTAGTAGGGTAAGTATTCATGGAGATGTACTACTTGGGTCCCCTAAAGTGAATTAATTGTTCTAGGTTTTTTCCTATGTCATAATTTTTTTTGTGAAAAGTTCTATCAAACTAAGCAATTTAGTATAACGAAGATTAATATATAGAGTTGAACTTCAAAATAATTTCCATCCTGCAATGTTCATTACAGAGTTTCTTTGAAAACACTGCAGCCTCAGCTGGTGCCTCGGCGAACATGAAGTCCTTGATGGTGGAACCTACTGCAGAAGTCGGAATGGAAGAAGCAGGAGGTTGGGGCGATGACGACGAACTGGAAATTGATCCTGAAGAGAAGCGAGCTGAAGTTTCTGCTGACGGAGAAGGAGGATGGGACGTTGAAGACGCAGATCTGGAGATACCTGACTTGGGCCCCACTCAGGCTGCTGAATCCACTGATAGCTATGTTCATTTGCCGACGAGAGGTATGTATTTTTTTTTCGAATTTCAGCATTTCAGAAATTGGAACTAATCAATAAAATCATTGAAAGGCAAAAAACTGTTGGAAAATCGACGGAAAAATAGAGTTTCCATTTGTTCTCTCATCGGGAGATCTCATGGGTCTTACATGCGGTAACAATTTCAAGTTATCTCAATTTATTCTGGAGTAATTGACAAAAAGTTTTCAAATGGACAGACAGACATTTAAAAAATATATTTCTGATCCTTATCATTTTTCCAAATCAAATAGACATGTACCACAGAATACTACTCTTTTAGGTCTTCGTGTAATGTTTTTTGCAACAAAATGCAGTAAATAATGTTTTTAGGACCGTCTGCTCCTATGACGTGGACCAAAAATTCCCAGTTGGCCGCGGATCATGTCGTTGCGGGATCTTTCGAATCTGCTGCTAGGTTGCTTCATGACCAACTGGGTATAGTCGAGTTCAAACCGTATGAAACACTTTTCTTGAATTTGTATAGCAGTTCCAGGACGGTGAGCTCTTGGCAGGCGAACATACCTCCTTCCTTCAGTTATCCACTGAGGAATTGGAAAGATGCCACTCTGAAGAATCAGTTGCCTGTTGGAGGTATCAAACTCAACGATTTGGTTGCTCGGTTGCAGGTTGGTTGATCTAGATTTTAATGATGAAATAATAATATTTCTATTGTCTGTCAGCTGTTCGTTTTTAGTTTTATACATTTGTTTTGAAAAATCCTCGATGTAATCGACATTAGTCATATACAAACCCGTCGTATTTATTTCAGGTTTGTTATCAGCTCACTACAGGTGGCAAATTCACCGAAGCTATTGAAAAATTCCAAAACTTGCTCTTGTCTGTCACCCTCCTTGTAGTGGACAACAAACAAGAAATTTCTGAAGCCCAGCAGTTGCTTCGAATTTGCAGCGAGTATATTTGCGGGTTGCAGATGGAAACGATTCGTAAAACTCTCCCGAAAGCTACCATCGAGGAACAAAAACGGCAGTGCGAGATGGCGGCCTATTTCACACACTGCAAACTGCAGCCGATACATCAGATCCTGACTCTCCGGACTGCGCTCAATATGTTCTTCAAGCTGAAGAACTACAAAACTGCTGCGTCGTTTGCCAAAAGATTGCTCGACCTCGGCCCAAGGCCTGAAGTGGCTCAACAGGCTAGAAAAATTCTTCAGGCTTGCGATTCCAACCTCACAGACGAGCTACAGTTGCATTACGATGAACATAACCCGTTTTCGCTCTGCGGACATTCCTACACGCCGATATACAGGGGAAAAGCCGAAGAGAAGTGCCCGCTGTGCGGGACTTCTTACTTACCCAAATACAAGGGTAGTCTTTGCAATATTTGTGGAGTAGCGGAGATAGGCAAGGATTCCATCGGGTTGAGGATCAGCGTTCACCAGTTCCGATGAATTTTTATCTGAAGGAGAAAGGTTTTTATGTCATTGCATAAAACTATTGTTTTTGATGTAGGGCTTTGTATGTTACTGTAAGTATTCAAAAAAAAGTATATATTCCTAGGATTTCTAATCATATAGTTTTAATTAAAATGAATTATATTTGAGACTGGTATTTCATTTGTTTTCTAGATTTGAATCTAACCGAAGTTCATGATTTTGTGCCATGTGCTACTTTAAATTAGTTATTATATTGCGTTTTGTTGGGCCAAATTCTTTTCGTCATAGCTTCAAACTGCGATCCAGATTTGCTTAAGAGTAATAACTGGTGACGAATCATGGTTATATGGTTATGACATCGATTGCTGTTGTGTAGTGCATTGGGAGTTCTTGCCTTCTTCATTTTAGAATTGTCTTGGTGATGGTTGACATACAGAAGCCTGAACGGTACCTTCAGAGGCGCTACAGTGGTGTAACCATATAGCTTAACGATAGGGAAGCTCTGACTGGTGTTCTGTGACCTTTCGTGGGTTTTTGACTGACCTTTCGTGTGACAATTATAGAATATTATCACAGAAGTTCCATCATTATGTATTCAAAGGCGTGGGATGTGCTCTTACCTAGCAGGAAGGAGTTGATAAACTTTTCTATGTTAGATGTAAAATGTGGACTACCCCAAGGGTCTTGTGCTCCATCCTTTTACTTTACATAAACGATCTCCCACATAATGGGAAAATTCACATTGTTCGCTGATGACAAAATTCTGCGTCATGGAGAAAATATAAAGATTCTACATTGCAGTAACTAGTTTGATCTCAAGACAGTTAAACTGTGGTGTGATGCTGATCTCTTAGCCTTTGATACTAGAAAAACAAAACTACTTTCGAATGCAGTTATGTATCAGAGCTACTTTTGGGTAATATTGAAGGTAGCTCATCTGAAAAATTCTTGGAGCTACAGAAAGATGGGACAATAAAATTGATGTTCCACATGAGACACTTCTCAATACTATTTTTATAATGCAAAAAAGGGCAGTAAGATATAATATTCAAGAAAAAATATCAACACTTTGTTTATATTTATTTTAGAAACAGCAAGTCTAGTATTCAAAAATAGGTCCAGATACACCGAGATAGCAGAGCATGTTACATAACATAGGCTGAATATATGAGTCTCAAGATATATTTTTAACTTTACTCGTAACGTATTGTACCGCTGCGCGCCAAGGTAATTACCTACGCCTATGGAAATTACCCGCCACTGGGAAGATAAACACATGGCAGGAATAACGCGAACATCGGTCGTTTGAACCGGAACGGAATTGAATAGAATGGAACAGATTAGCGAACTCACCGGAACATTTGAGACGCTTCGCTTAGGCACCTTATAGAAGCTGTTTACCTCTATATGCTGGCTTGGATATATAAGCGGTAAGTGACCGAACTCGGGAGATAAAAAGTATAGTGAAGTGAATTGAAGTCAGAAAACAGAACGCGGAATTTGAATCTACAGCAAAGTAGGCGATACAGTGAGAATTGAAATATTGTGACTTTTCAAGTGTAAACTGTGTAGTAAAATAAAGTTGTTGAATTTGAATAAGTGTACCACTGATTATTTATTTGATTCATTATCCACCCACGTATAGGCGAAGGTTAATAAAAACGCAAGGACATAATAATATAGTTGAGTTACAAAAGTGTTTTTATAAAAATGTTCGTTCTGTAGACAAACCTATCTTTATTAACATCCGAAACCCTGGATGATATTCTAATGAAGGTATCCAAGTTGAAAAAAAAATATGGGTGACCCTGTATTCACAAACTCCTGTACTGACATTTGATATTTTGTCAGCATGACAGCTTTCACTTGATTTTACTTCAAGTACGAAAATGTCTACTGGTAACGAGTTTGTAAAGGTTTTTTACAGAATTTTTCCTACCGAGAAACCTTGCTGGGATTTAATAAAAGTTAAAGATAAGACTAAAGTATATTTGAGGAACTTGCAGCAGTTATCTGATCCAAGTAAATCTAAACAACCACCGATTTATTGGGAATTCGAGACTGATGGGGTTTTCTTCAACAGCAGGCAGGAGTTTGTATATTCGGAAGTCACTGGAGATATTTTGCAGAGGTAAGTAATAAAATAATCAGGAATATTTTTCTAAACTCTTGATATGGAATGACGAAAACGACACATTTGGTCAGATTGAAGACGGATTCATGCACTAGTCTCAATCATGAGTAATAAGCCGTAATTGAGCTGTTTGTCTTTGCTCTGCGATACATAACCTTCGTCCTCGCAGTCAACGCGCATACCACTGATGATATCTGCTACAGTAGCAAACAAAACGTTTGGTACTACAAGTTTCATTCGACCACGGCCTATCGACCTGATTTTGTTTTCTCTAATTGTAACAAAGAAGTCGTAAGTTGGATCATTAATTATCAGTGCGTATATCGTATTTCCGGAAAAAAATACACTTTGATTTATTAGTTTGAAATTCGCACCAAAACACTCGAAGTGTCATGGCGTCGCTTGTGACGTCACGTTCGAGTAGACCACATGTAAAAACTAGAAGCTCTTCCATAAATTTGGTGATAACTATTATTAAATATGAATTCAAAAGTTTATCGGTGGTGTGCAGTTTCTCAGTGTACTAATACATCAATAAAAAATCCGAACAAGTTATTTGTGTTCGTACTTGCAAAAAACAACACGAAATCAGTGGCTTAAACCTGCAGGTCGAGATTCAACGGGAATATTGCTCAGTACTCGGCTTTATTTTTGTAAAGATCACTTTGACGTAAGTAATAACCTAAAATTGTAGATTATAAACCAGTATTAACTCAGTCGAGGATTAAATTCAGCAATAAACACACTTTTTTGAGGTTAAGTTTCATCTCTGGTTGTTACCTTTTAGTGTGCACTTATTGCATCATCGCCATAAGATGCCCTGAAGGACCTAAAATAAATGAATCAATGTGTAAGTGAGCGGTAAGTACGTAGTTTTAGAAAAATCATTTCAATAGCATAACCACTAGTATTGAACCATAATATAAATACTATGATTAAACATTAAACTACAAGTATCTTTCAAACGCTTTGGGCTTATTTTTATTGTTTGTTTTCTAAAGATTATTATTGTACTCATATGGAAGTTTTAACATTTCTAAATTCTGCAGAATAAACATCTTTGATGCTAGAAACCCTTCCAGCATCAAGTCGATTCTAGCACATCGATTGTCTTCGGTTGATCCAGGATGTAGCATTCTAGACACATTACCGCTATCTGCCTTTTAAAATCCTGTAAATAATAATATTGTAAACAATAATAAACCGTAAAGAAAATCAGAAATGATTAAAGTCAAGTATTACTGTTGTATTTTACAAGATGTCATATCGTTTGTTTACTCTAACGTGACGTAATTCGCTCAGATTGGCGTTCAAGAAATCATGGCAGCTTGTCGTGTTTTGTAGTTTTATTTCATCAAAATATTATCACTCTCGCTTGTAATCCATTAATAGGATTTCATTAAATAAGTACGTTTATGAACGTTTTCACTATTCAATCAGGATAATTTCACATTCGACTGTCTGCTCATATTAGCCATTTTTCTTGTGCTTTCTTGTTCAATATTTCATTATTTTGTTAAATTCATATTCATAAACATCGATATTCTTTGGGATAATAAATATAATACAAGACTGGTGCATGAAACCACCTTTAATCGTGTTCACCAGATCCTCATTGATTCTGAAAATTTTTGACTAAATATTGGAAGTGTATAACTCACATGTCGAAGGTGAGTCCTTATAAAAAATTGGCTTTATACATATATGCTTGACCACATCAAACAGACTATTTTCAGGGTGAGCAAGGGATCTAATGGAATAATAGCTGTTTTTGGACAACCCGGGTCAGGAAAATCTTTAACTGCAGCTGGATTACAACTGTCAGAAGAGGTACCTGAGTTTTAACTAATGAAATGTACGATGGTAACAGTATTTGTGTCACGGACGTAAATTTCAGAAAAAAATTGAATTATTTTGCAAATGCTTTCTTCTATGAAACTTCATCACCACAAGTGCAAAAGGGAGTCGTGTAAATGACCTCTTCTGCACCAGAACAAAAGTACTGAATCTTGACGCAAGTTTCATTAACCAAGTAAGCATCGGGAGATGTCAAACTAAAACATCTATGTTAGAGCTTTAAATGCATCAGGTCGAACCGTCATCTTACATTAAATCAGTGTCATTGAATTAAATTAATACATAAGATTAATCAATTTTATTAAATTAATCGACTCATTTAAATTTATTTCGTTACTTAATCAATTTATTCAAATTAATATAATGACATTTATTCAACGAGCCATATTCTACAAGTTCATGCTATCCTTTGTTACCTAATAATAAAAAGTAATAATTGATCATTATGAATGCAAAACGATAACAGAGTGTCAAAACAAAACTTGTGATTTTGTTATAATTTGCCACAGCTTGTATAGGCGGATTTAAAATACTGTCACGTTTTTCCCGTGGGTTCGACAATAATTGCCCACCCTCTACAGTTAAACACAACTTTATTTCACTACTACTCTACTAGTACAGTACAAAAACTTTAACTGAACTTTAAACAAGTACTCAAATGTCTATCGCCTTACTAGCTCGCTTTGTACCGCACTTTCAACTAGACAACCCTCCTCTGCCTGTTGGTATAGCTCATATACTTATTCTAGAAGTTACGGAATCCGATAGGAATATTCTCGAAGCGACGCGTCACCTAGAACGATCGAGAAGTACAAGTAGAGTTGAGCGTGACCTGCTAAATCACAGTCGATTGATGAAGACCAGTGGCGGCCGGCTTTTTTTTCAGGGGATAATTTACAGCAATACTTCACCAGGTCCACTCTATTTTTGTACCACAAAAAAAGATGTTATGAACGTTTGGGTACAGTGGCGTGCGTTTGGATATTTAATAAAAAATACTTGTTGAAACTAATAACTAGGTATGTTTATTCATTCATATACAATTAATATTGTTATAACATTTTGATTTGAAATATTAAGCTGTGCAGATACGTGATACATTAAAAAGTGCTTTTCTTAGAAAGTGTTCGGAATTTTTATCGAAATTGCGAAAGTCAAAACAATTTTGGGTGTTTATTACTCCGCTGCTGAAAGTTGGCTTGCGAAACGTGCGTTAGAGAGTCAGTACTTTAATTCTAGTTTGGGAAAAGCATTTTTCAATAGATCCATTTTCCATAGATTTCTTTTCTACCTATAATCGGTATTATTGTGTCGTCATCAAACATTGTTAGACGAACAAATTTTAAAGAACCGCGAAATCATTTATTTTTTTCCCAATACATCTTGCATTCTCTTCTAGAATCTTGGTCTAGCTCCCAGATTGATCAACGGGTTGTTTTCCCTAAAGAGAACTGTACCAAGAAACTTGAGAATGTGCATACAAATGTCTTATGCAGAGTTTTCAAAAAACGCAGTTACAGATTTACTCAAAGAATATCCGAATAATCTAGACGTATGGCACACGAAAGAAACTATTACTAAAGTCAAAGTGAAATGCCAATTGGATGCCTTGAAATTGTTATATATAGGTGAGATTGAAGCCTTGAAATATGTCCGATGAAAGTTTTTCGTTTTAGGTGAAGGTAGAAAAAGTTCTGTACAGGTTGGAAATTACATGTCCCATAACAATACGAGTGTTGTGACTTTTCATGTAACGACAATGGATGTTGACTTTAGTCATCCTCAACAAATTGCTTCAAGGGTATCATTCGTCATTCATTATTAGTTTTGATAATTTTGTTACAACATGCGGGTGGTAGGAAATCTTTTGGCTTAAAAAATGAACCTACTATCATCCATTTTTGTAGTAGTCATTCAATGAGCTCTCATTTTATTTCACCAAAAAAAGCTCTAACATTCTTAGGCAATGCTATAGGCCTCTTTTTGTCAATCTGTGTATCCTGATTAAAACATATATATTCATTTCAAAAACTGATGATATCTGATATAGAACCCAATGAAACCTACCTAATTAGCCAAGGAAACAACAAAACAACTTTGCTAATATAAATTGTCAACTGAAAAGTGTTCTATAACTCATGAGAGCAAGACAATATTACTTTATTTCACGAAAAATTATCCCTAAAAAAGGAACATAAATCATCAATAATTTTATCTTGGACAATAGGGCATATTTTGATTAAGCCGAACAATTGTACATAATCAGTAAATAAATTCAGGACTGTTTTCGATTATTGGGTCCCATGGTTTTGATATTTTTTTATTCCTTAGTTGCATATTATTGATATGGCTGGAGTTGAGTCCATTGGTGGTGAGTCTTGTGCCTACAAAAACCCTTCGGATGTTGGGTATGCAAATTTGGATAAATTGAATTTGGGAATATTTCTATCTTGCCTCACAACGAAAAATCTCGAGCTTATCAGAATCAAGCAAAGGATGAATCCTCTGATGTACTACCTGGGAAATGATCTGAGTTGCCAAAACATATCACGGTAAATTGTTAACTATATAAGTAAAAGAAAATATTTTGTGAAACTGAAATGCATTGAAGGTTATAAAAACTATCAAACAAATATTTGCAATATTACCTTATACAGGTGAAAAAGTTTTACATTTAGGCAAAATTTTGGCTGCGCTAATTTGTCGAGCTACCCTGTAGTTTATTTGGAACAATTGTTAGTCTCTATAGGATTTCAAACTGCCAATCTTCTTCACTTGTTGAAGTTGTCAGGACATGCCAGTTTGACACTAACCACTCTTATTCAACATTTCGTAGGGAATGGGAAAAATTGTTTGAAATTGTAGCTTACTACTAGGGGATTTTCAGTTTTATAGGGCATATCAAAATTCTACGAGAAAACCTGCCAGTTACCATGTCTATGTTGAGATTTGGACAACTCTTGAGGGGATACAAACCAACCCAGAAAGAATTGGAAATTCAGCTTGATCCTGAGTATAAAATCAAATACTTACAGGTAAGATCGAGCAGGGTGTTTAGCTATAAAACATGCATTTTCATCTGAATTCACATTATAATTTTCTAAAAATCAAAATGTGCAAGAAATTTTCGTTTATTGAATGATGAGCAGAACACCATTCACTTGGAAACTATGAACCTTCAAAGATCAAAAAGTCATATCAAAAAACGATCGGAATACATATGATTTTATTCGCCACATCAACTTTACAATATTTTCCACCTTGCTTTACACTTTTTCCGCTCAAATCAACTTTTTCCATGGAAAAAAGATATATTATTTTTTGTCATCCGTTTTTTGGCAATTTATTGTGCAATTGAAAAATTTGAGGTTATTATAAAAATTCACCTTAGTACGACTGCTTTCCTCCAATATTACAAATTTGAATATGATTTAAATTAAATCAATTCATAAAATATATGAATCTTCAGAAAAAAATAATTTTTTAACCGATTATTCATTCGAATTACAAATATTGTTACATTTCTTCTTGTTTCTGGCCATGAAACTTAAATCCCTATTAAATAGAGAATTAGGTTTTCTCTCACTTTAACTAGAATGATCATTTGGCAATTTTAATGAAGATCAACTAAACTTCTGAAAAAATATTCAACTATCTCAATATAGCGTAGAAAAACACTTGAATTAATTTAAACCACTGGAATTTGTAATATTCTAGCGAAGCAGTCGTCCCAACGTAAATTTTTAACCTCAAATTTGTCAATTGCACAACGGCAACATTCCGAATATTTAGCGAATTAACAAATTCATTATTTCTCAGAAATGTTAATACAAAATATCATTTTGACAATTCTTTGTTTTCCTTGAGAGGTATTCACCGCCACCTTGCCACAATATGGTTCCTTCGAATACTACGGTCTTTGTATATAGTCTATATACTTTGTATATAGACTATACACAAAGGTCTATATACAAAACTATGGTGAACCATTTTTAAAAATTTTGAATTTTACAATTATCCATTTCTGAAATTGGATAATTCTTACTTCACAGTTTCACTAATAGATGGAACAGAGAGAACGTTCGTTTCTCTAGATATTCATGTTTATTCTGCTCTGAAAAGATGGATAACACTCAGTTCTCAATTTTCGACTATCACCCAAAACTCGTTGAAGAGAGATTTATCAATAAATATCTGATTATCTGTATCATTTTTTTTATCAAACTTCATTCAGCGATATTTAACACACCCACGTAATTATGAGTGAGTATTGGAGAAATATTTCAAAGATAGATGATGAAAAGAAATCAGAAATATGATTTCAGAAAAAGAAATACCTCAAGGCTCTGTGATTAGCCCTATTTCGTTTATTATTTGAATTCCAAACGTACAGGTGCCGTCATTTCGGCAAAACATTTTGTTGCTGATGACACATTAATTTCATATTCAAAAAAGTCTCCTTCTATTCAATATATAATAAATCAGGACATAAAATCACTTGAGTATTGGCTAGAAATCAATAAATTGTCAACCAATACCAAAGTATGTCATTTTTTAGGTTAGTTAAAACTTTGGCATCATCTGAAATGCAAAACATAATCATAACATCTGCAGAATATTTTTCATCGTGCAGAGAAACGGTAGTCTCATTTTTGAATATATTTTTATATTATCAAACATTGAATTTTTAAGATAAAAAATACTGATGGTATGGATCTTTCCATGTTTCCTGGGGTTCCATCGATTACATGAGCACAAATTTATATCTTAACGTACATTGCAGCGTCAACTCGAAAAATTTCACAAAGAGAAAATTCAAAATTCCGTTCTTTTAAATCAAGATCTAACGTCGAATCTGAGCTGCGATCGAATGGACCATCTTCAGAGAACAGTAAACGAATATTTGAAAGGCCGTATCTCAGATGTTGGCGTAATGAACGTAGCCGACGTATCAGTCGTTTTCAAGTTATTTAAGGAAATGTGCAATCAGCTGGAAGTGGAAAGAAACAAATTATTACGGGACAGAATGCATGATGAGGAGTATCCTCTGAGAAAAGGGACATCAAAAGGGTCTTCCAGTATGAGCTCGCTTAGAGTAAGTGAAGATTGTGGCATTTAATAGATTTTGTACTGTCCTCGCGGTTTACTCTAGTTGCTGAACCGTCTGTCTCCCAGAAGAACCCAGAAGTTTTATTTTCAGTTCTAGCACCAACACCATAACATTGTCCCCTCTTCAATTTACTCTGGTAAGTATTGATTCTGACGTATATATCCACCTGGGAAAATCATTAACTGGATGTGATAGACCAAGTCATATATCTTTTTGATCATCAAGTTAGGGTATTTTCATCTCCACTGTAACTTTCTAATGATAAATCCCCTACTCTAGGGTTTTTATAACCAAATGGCGTCTCCACGTTCAAAGTATGTGTTTTATCTATTTTCCTTTCTAGACGTTTCAAGATTCAAAAGCATCGTTTGCACAATTCTTATACGTGAGAGCAATAATTGGCCCAATAGTATGTTTGTCGAACTTGTGTAAGGGTCTTGTTTCAGTTCGACTCACATAGAGGAGCTCCAGCACATATCTTCTATCAAGTGCTATCCAACTAATACACTTCCGTTATTTCGTCTGAGATCTCCAACTTGTGATACAATAGACCGTTGTGGAAATCCCACTGAGCCCTGTAAACCCTGTCAACTGCACCATATTTGGAGACTCATGACAATTACATCGAAATCTGCTATTGAATCAGCTTCAGATTATTATCTTTCTTCTAGCTGTTTCATCTCGTCTATGTTTCCTTGGTTTTACCCCAGAGAATCTATGAAATGTAGTGTTTGCTGCTAAATGGATTACTCAGCCAGTTCTAAAAACATCCTTCTCTCCATCTTCAGTTAACAGTTCGAGGCCTTGGTAGTTTACAACAGTTCATCTGCAGACACCTTAATTTTCCACAGCTGCAGCTGTGGAAAATTAAGGTATCTGCAGATCTCACACCACCTGCTCAATCGATAGAGGGTTTGTATGAGCTGTTGATTTTCTCCTTCAACGTTGCTAATTTGGTCAAGATTACTCTCCTCGACTGTATTTTCAATCTTCCTAAAGCATTTCCAATATTCTCGAATTCTAGTGAAGCAATTTGCATCTTGGTATCCTTTGAAGTATCTGAATGCTGTATTCTTCTGGGTCATTGAATATAGATCAAAATAATTTTTGCCATATACTGTAGCAACATTGTGGTTGATCATGTTTGCTCAGAGTTCGCTCTGGTATAGATTCTAGGTATAGACATTGTCTAAGGATTTATAGACAATAGTATAGATACGACATATGGGTTTTTGAAAAATAAGTCGAACACTTATTGAAATGTAACAACTGTATTTAATGCTTCAAAATACAACTGATCTCTAAACGGATCTGTCTCAGAACTGATCTAACCCTGTCGAAAATTCTTCGAACTCTTGATATGTTACCATAGTGGCGAATTGACGTCATCATGCAAAAGTCGGATTGCTACACTTAGGGGTTCTATATCAGGAGAAGGCAACGACTTAGCAATGTTTAGAGGTTAATTTTAAACTACAATAAAGCAAAATGTTTCAATACACCAAAATATCATAAGCCGATCTCCATAATTGGGAATTACTTGTATGATGATAACTACCAGTTATAAGTGTTATTCAATGGTCGATATTTGAAGAATCTTATATAGTACGCGCCAACTAAGATGAGTCAGTGCAGAAACGTAAAATCGTTCTGTGTTGAAAGACTCCGCCTACTTATTAAGTCATATTTCGCCAATGTACACCAGTATATTCGATTGTTATTGCGATAACCATGTAATTTAATTTCAACAAACCACAAGTCGGTACTGATACTTCAATTAGAATTAGGTTGAGTTTGATTTGCTGTTCATTCAAATTTAGGAACGAAGAGGTTCGATTGTCAGAAGAGTGTCAAAGAAAGTTAAGGAGTCTCCATCTATTACGGAGCATAGGATGAGCGTAGAAAAAGTCGAGAGATCTACGTCAGTTCAGTCTATGTCAGAGCTGATGAAATCTAAATTGGGAAAAACTGATAAATGTAAGTTCAATTGGAATATACATCCTATTATTACTATATATTCCTTACACGTGTTAAAAATCACAAGTTAAAAGGTAAGACCTCGTTAGTCCTCAGCTCGAACAAGTTTTTCAACTTCTGAGAGTTATCGTTCGTATGGGGGCGACAGCTTATTAACCGAAAAATAGATTTTTAAACAGATTACTATATATAACTCCGTTAAGAAAAAAGTTTTTTACTTCTCCAACTCTATATAAAATATTGTGAGAAATTTCCATAGGAAGAAAAGAAGCAATTGAGTTGAAAATGAACTCCAAGTGAAAGCTTTGAAGCTTCAAATTCAAAATCCCTTGAGTTTTAACTGTACTTCTTCATTTACGATTACCGACCCGTTTATATATACTGCGCATGTGAATTCAAGAGAACTGAATAATTCTTTTTAATTGAAATTGAAACATAATCCCACATCGAAATGGTATAGTCATGGGCTGAAAAGTCATAAGCCTAAGAAAGAAAACTCCATTCCAGCGCCGCTCTAACATTTCAATATAACTTTTGTAGAACGATTCATCTTTTTTGCCTCAAAATAGGCCTCAGTTCCAACAATAACCTCTTCTTTCGAGCCAAACTTCTTACCGGTGAGCATTTTTTTGAGGTCTGCGAACAGCCAGTAGTCGCTGAGAGCCAAATCTGGTGAGTAGGGTGGATGAGGCAGAAATTCGAAATTTAATTCATGTAGTTTTGCCATTGTTTTTATTGCTTTGTGACACGGTGCGTTGTCTTGATGAAACAACTTTTCTTCTTTGTCATATGCTGTCGTTTCTTCGCAATTTCGGCTTTCAAACGCTCCAATAATCTTATGTAATATTCACTGTTGATGGTATTTCCCTTCGCATGATAGTCAATGAATATTAGACCACGCACTTCCCAAAATACCGATACAATGGTGTACTTTTGGACGTTTTGGAAGAGGTTTGACGATCGTTTTGATTCCATAGTGAAGTGATGGATCCGTGTTTCATCCATTGTCACATATCAATGCAAAAATTCCAGTTTGTTATGTTTAAATATGGCCAAACACTGCTCAGAAACATCAAGATGTTCTTATTTTTGGTCAATAGTGAGCTCGCACGGCACCCACTTTCAACAGAGCTTTCTGCTAGTCAAATGCTCATCCAATATTAATCCAATACGCTTTTTTGATATCCTTACAATGTCATCTAACCCACACAACTTCACTTTTCGATCATTCAGAATGATTTTGTGGATTTTTTCCATATTTTCTGATGTTACTGCCTCATTTGGACGTCCACTGCCTTCTGCATCATCGGTGTCTTTAAGACCACGTTTAAAGTCAGCAACCAACGGTTAATTGTTGCTTCTGATGCAGCGGAGTCCTTGTTACAATTTTTGAACCATTGCTTTATTTGAACGGCATTTTTTTCCATCAAGAAGCAGTGTAAAATTAAACCACGGAATTGTTTTTGATCCATTATTTTGAAAATAACCAAAATAGTGACACTCTTAGCACAGTAACTCACAAACTTTCAGTCAAAGATTAATAATAACTGAAAAAGCGGTGAATTTGATGAGACTAGCGCCATCTGTGTGTGAGGCCCGATACTTTCAAGTTCACGTAGTGTTTCGTCTTTTGTCTTTTATCGCACTTATACGATATATGTGAAGATGTATCATTTATTTTTTATTTAAGGTTATAATAGCGTTAGAATTGAAATTTTTATTTATATGAAAAAGAACTGAATAAAGAGTTTATGATTAATATGTTGTTAATATTCACTCAGAAGAAATCATTGTGCATGATGGTGAGACTATAATAAACTTTTTTCCATTAAAGGGACACGAATTCTTTACCACTTTCATAAATATAATAGGATATTGGTCATTATATGCACTTACTTCCCAAAAATACTATTTTTCAGCATCCGCTTCCATAGCAAATATGAACAAAAGAAAAGCATCCAAAGAGAAAACAGCAAAATCGTCCTTAGCAAACATAAAACGAACCGCCTCGATATCAAAACGAAAGTCGAACGCTAGCGTTTCAACTTTTGACAATAGGGTTTTAGCGAGCGACGTTCTTTTAATACCTGATGAAATACCGGAGAATCGAGAAGTGTGGAAGTTGTACATTACGGAACCTTCGTACAAAAGTCTGGTCGAAGAATATAAAAACAACGAGAGTTTTATAATGTCGACATATTCTAACTATGTGGGAGATATTGAGAAATTACAGGGCATGAAAGATACCGTCGAGAATATTAAGCATGATATTGCAGAGGTGAGTGAAATATTTGTCGGTTTTGCGGTGTAGACTTGGAAACGATGCCTCCCCGTGTTTACTCGATTTTTACTGTTCTCTGTTTTGATTCAGCCGGTTAATGATATTGGAGGTAGTTGTGGAATAATTTACATGATAGCCTATTGATTAAATTATCGAATGTAGAAAACGTCGTGACTACTTCTTTATCGCAATACTAATTTTCAGGCCAACGTGATGAGAAAATTCAATGTTTGTAGTAAAACAGCAGACAATATGCTAACGGAATCCATACTTGCTGAAGCTGAACTCATATGCAAGGAGAACTTAGAAAATTCCCAGAAGGAGCTATTAGAACAACAAGAAACTGTGTTGAGAAGTCAGGCAGAGCTAAAAATGTATTTGGGTATTCGAAAAGATTTGAAGAAAAGAGTGAATACCGATTTCGAACATTACTGCAAAGAAAAATTTAGTGTCGTATTTCCAAACATGAAGAATCTTAGCGAAGAAGAAACGGTATGAAACGTTTTTTACTACTGATTCGTTACGCTTATGAATGATTCCAATTTTGTAGGTGATCAATGATACAAAATATTCGACAGGGAACAGCGAAGAAAAAAATATTGAAGTCGGTAAATCAATGAAATCAATTTCTCAACTAAGTAGCCTGAAGAAACTAATGGTCAAGGAACATATCAAAAATGAGAAAACCAAACAGCTTTCTCGGATAACTTGGACGAATTTGCCAAATAGATCATCTTTCTCAAGCACTAAATAAAAATTGAAACAGAAATGTTCAAATTTCTACTTCAAACTGTAACATCTCAGTACACACTTATTCAATTAAATTGAAATAAGCACCACTTGAATCAGTACACGTTTGCCAACGTAACTCACGTCGATTATTTCTGTCAGCATGAAAATTGCGTTCTCAGGATTCGATGAAGTCGACGAAGGCCGTTTTTGCTTGGTCCTGATTGGCGAAGGTTCTACTAGTGAGAAAGTTATCGAAATACTTGAAAAGATGGTAGTTAGTTGGCGGAAGGTCTGGGGAGTATGGCGGGTGAGGCAGAACTTCGAGGCTAAAATCTTCGAAAAGATGGTAGTTAGTTGGCGGAAGATCTGGGGAGTATGGCGGGTAAGGCAGAGTTTCGCGGCTAAAATCTCCGGGACGAAATTGCGCAAATCAATGTCTAACAGTGCGTTCATTAACACTATAATTGCCAAATGCCTGTTTAATTTTTCTGGCTGATTTGGCAGCGCTTTGGTATAATTTGAATTCGTAGAGAAAACTTAGCCGAAAATCGCCTAACATCATAAAGTGTAATAAGCTGAAAAATAGGCAAAAAAAATTAAATTTGGTAAAAAATGAACAGCATCAATGTATAGGGTACAAAATTATCTATCGATCAGTTTATATCACGACACAGTAGAAAAAATATTTATTGAGATGTGGAGCTACAAAAACACATGACATTAAAACGGATAAAACACTTTTAAAACCACCTAATATGTAATGAAATGAAAGTGAAATATTAAATGACTCTATTCTGAACTGTAAGTGAAGTATAGTGATGCAAATATAATGGACATGGTATTTACTATTCATTATTCACAGATTATCTACTTACGGAATTGGCGTGGTGGTAGTGCGCCCGACTCACGATCGGAAGGTCGTGGGTTCGATCTCAACCTCGACCAGATATTTTTCTCGAGAAAATTTATCTGGTTGAAGCTGGAATAATTCTGCAGCCGTGTTAGGAATCACACGTTAAAAGGTAAGACCTCGATAGTCCTTAGCTCGCACAAGTTTCGACTTTTGAGGGTTGTCGTTCGTATGGGGGCGACAGTTGATTAACGGAAAAACAGATTTTTAAACTCATGGTGATAACATAACATACAGGGGTTTATATAATATTTATTCACCAAACTCAAACATCTGTTCATGCAGCTGCAGTTCCGTAACAATGTATCATCTTCCCCACCAATCGATTTCCTAGAGTCTTTGAAGTCCACTAGATACTCGTTACGGCAACAAGAGGATTGTTCCGAATTCTTGGGGTTCTTCGTGAGCAGGACAATAGCAGAATCAATACTTCTGACCGCTCTCGATTGAATGATTCCGTACAGTCTATCTCGTCTTGTGTTTGTAGATCTTTTGCTGGAAAAATCCTCACCAGTACTTTGTAGTACATGTACTTTGTAGTACATGCTCAAGAAGTGGCAAAAACGTATGTGACTTTCTGGAATTTCAACTAGCGTTTCCTAATATGACTGATAACAGTCCTTGCAAAGCTTATTGTTAAATCATTTGAAAATAGAACTTTCAACGGGTGATGATCAGATGTATTGCCTTATATGACTCAAACTGACTATTATTAGACAAGTATAGCTGAGGCACCATTCAATCTGATAATAAAACTGATGATCTTCAAACATGACTCAACCTCAGACAGAAGCACAAAAATCTTACGAAGGTTAGACATAGATTCACACTTCAATCTAGCAGACCACTATTATGATCTTCATGCAGTCATTGTCAAGGTCAAGGATGGTCAAGGATGAAATAAACTGACTTAAGTTTGACCATAGTTGTGTCACAAAATTTTCTGGGGATGTTTTGAATTCATTGAAGCCTATGGAGACACCCTACATTCTGTTTCATGAAAGAGAGGACATTTGCAGATCAAGATATTCAGATGATGTGGTGCCCCGGAGTGCCAATTAATTTTTTTTCTTCTGATGATTCGTTCACCGGCACACGAAAAAAATTAAGTAGAATGCGCATTTGACCGGACCTACCTACGGGTACGTATTTTGGTCCGCTGAATCCGAATTCAGTCGGTTTTACCTCTACAACCTCGAAATTTCGAGAAAACTTCGAAAAACCCTAAAAATGATGAAAATCGGCAGTTTTAATGATAAAAAATTTTTTAGAACTAAACTAAGCGTGATTTTCATGTATTTCGATCCGCTAAATATGAATCAAAACTTTATTGACACCACGAGCCGTTTTGAATGTAAAAAAATCTCACAAACCCTCCAAAATTCCGAAAAAAGTAATTTTTTTTGTTTCTTTAGTCTCGTTTTTGACTTTTGAATACTTAATTGCTTGTGCCTGTAACCGGGGCACCTCCACCTGGTGACGGTGGGCAACAGAACCATCTGGCAGAGTTCCTGGGTTAACGGCGTGTGTGACGTCATGGCAGGTACAGGTGATAAGTACTTTACGATGCAGGGAGTCGGAGCTCCAGTATCGGCGTCTGGTCAGGGTGAGAAAGCAGGCTTGCAGGCGTCGTCATCAAGCGACTGCAGCTCTTCAGAAGTGGGAAACTTGGCTACTGGAAAGTATACTATTACAAGAAGTAATTCTCATCTGTGT
>WOGR01001418.1:0-19987 GCA_015342045.1 Leptinotarsa lineolata | reverse complement strand
AAAGGAAGATAGGTTAGGTGTACAAAATGTCATGTCACAGAATGTCTCGGAACTCGGAACATAAGAAAGCAGAACAGTACGCCTCTGAAATATGTCATCTTTGTTTGTCTCATACAGGTAACAGATTCATTGTCCTTTATTAGCTATAACCGATGTTGCCAAGTGGTGAAATAGTAACGAATCCCTTTAAATGTTGAATGCATTATTTCATTCCTATTTTTTAAGTATTTAAATAATTTTTAAAGAAAAAGGTTGGAAAGATAAGTTTAAAATTCGTTGTTTTAGAGTTCTTTTGTGAAAACTATTTGATTTTCGTCAGGAGGAACATTCCCCGTGAACCTCTAGCATAGAATAAATCCAAACACTTCTCTCACACACTTTTTTCCCGACTCGCGGCATGATTGGTGAAATGCACGTTGAGTAGAGTAGCACAGTTCTGGTATGTGGTTTTTTGGATAGAAATTTTTTATCAAAAGAATTCTATCCATCAATTATTCATTAATACAGCGAATCTTTGCAATATTTAGTGTACAAGTATACTGAGAAGGCAATCTATAAAATATTGTACTGGCGTTTAAATTTATCAAAAATTATTTGAACTATTTTCAGATGAACAATTTCAAAACAAACGTTACTGAGCCAAATATTCTCTGATTTTTTCACACAACTAAAGTTTGGTAATATTCCAAGAGCAATGAATAACAAAGTTGCAACTGGCTATTTTTTTTCGTTACTTTTATTTTAATATTTTTTCACAAGTTTTCCCAATTCCAAGAATTAAATTTTTCATGTCTCGCTGATCATAGATCAGTTTTTCCCGCCAGGCGTCTACCGATGTTACTTCTCACTCACTAAATAGCACGGAGTAAGAATGAGAAATAAGCCGGTCTCTTGTCTCTCTCACACAATAAACCTTCTCTCATTTCCTACACAGTTTTCGGCCACTATAATTGTTTATCCATCGAGCGTAGATACAGTTTGCGATGCCACCGAAGCTGAGAATTATCCAACAGAGTTTTTGAACTCATTAAATTTGCCAGGCATGCCACCGCATAATTTACAACTGAGGTTTAGATCGCCCAGTAGTTTGAATCCAACACGGCTGTGCAACAACACGCGATTAGTTAGTAAAAAATGAATGAAGAACGGTGTCGAGGCCAGCATTTTACATATAGACAGTGGGCATACTTGAAGACTGGCTATAAATCAAATCATATAAAGGAACAACTTGTTAAGACCCGTCTCAAACTCCCTACACTGTAGGTTAATGGACTGGGTCACACTGTATATATATGCGTGCGTGCGTGTGTGTATTATTATCATTAAATATTAACCATTTTATCGTCGATCAGAATGAGTTTTGTTCAGTTGAAAATGTTTTGCGAGTGTCCTTCGAAATATCGAATATGTTTTCTTTTCAAATGTTTTCTTTACTAATTAAATTGATTGATGATGATGAATAGTAAGTGTATTGAGTGATGTGTACTGTGTATATGCACACTCAATTAGCAAGTAACAATTGACAATCATCCAGTGACAGTTACCCATTATAAGTTGAACTTGACACTTTCCAGTGTTATTTATGCGGAAAAATTAACAGTTATTAAGTAACTAGTGAAAGTGAGCCAAATGTTAACTTTCGTACTTGTTAGTGTGCATCTTCGATTGACCCATTTAAGAACACATACATAATAAATGTGGGATAACCTAACCTAAGAAAATTTCAGTGATTTCTCG
The DNA here is from genome assembly GCA_015342045.1 of Leptinotarsa lineolata. NCBI lineage: Eukaryota > Metazoa > Arthropoda > Insecta > Coleoptera > Chrysomelidae > Leptinotarsa > Leptinotarsa lineolata. Next base: position 18,250 of record WOGR01001418.1, on the reverse strand, counting down.
AATTCCAGAAATTCTTCGAATTGCGTTTAAGGAAATACACAATATACACTTACAATAGTCGATTTTACAGATTTCTTTCTTAAAGAATCTGAAGAATCAAATACTTGAGTACTATTTCGTTTGCTATTTGTTTCTCACTAATTGCTAATTGAGTGTAAATGAATCCATTATGAATTGTTATCCATTTCCCGATGACACTTTTTTGAATTGACGCATTCAATGTCGCCCCCACCAATGAATGTCCATATTTTATAGATTTGACCCCTCAGTCTCATTCGATTGTTTTATTTCTACAGTGTTCTCCATTTGTTCCCTTGGTCCGGTATTATCGATGATAACCAAGAACTTAGTACTACCTTCAGAGTGCCCGACTTGAAATCAGGCCGCATGATTAGATTGATAACCCAGCTTTCTCCAAAAGAAGAAGAAATGTTCAGAAATATGATTAGGAGAATGAACACCATTGTAAAAGTGAGTATTTTATTGAAGTTTTATATATTTTTTTAATATATAGCAGTGTTCCAGACTTTACAGGGAATATGCAATAAAAATCCAATAGATGTTGGTAGTACTTTATCTCAGTAGGGGGTTTCGCCCGACCAGACCACCCCCACTCCTCCAATTTTTGTCATCACCCAGTCGACCAATCAGAAGCTACCGCGCGCGCAGCGGGAGATTCAAATTTTTCTCCCTTCAACCGGATTTGGGCCTTGAAATAGAAACTCGACTTGGACCTCGAATTAGGATGAGGTACCCCAAAAAATTTTGAGCCCCGATTGGGACCTCGCGATAGGACCTCGAATTGGTCCTCCAAAAATGTTAGGTCAGTTGTCCCCAAAATATGTTTGGGCCTCGAGATGGGACCTCGACTTGGTCCTCGAATTGGCCTTCGAATTAGGATGAGGCATCCCGAAAAAAATATTTGAGCCTCGAGATAGGACCTTGACTTGATCCTCGATTTGGCTGTCGAATTGGTCATTGATTTGATCTTCACATGTATTCACTGGGCATAATTGAAAACTGGCTGTAAATAAAATTAACTAAAAGAACAATTTGTTCAGGCCAGTCTGAATATGTCCACTGAATATATGTGAAGGTTTCTTTCCTTGTACAAGGAATTGGGCGAATTTTGGATATGCGGTTGGTTAGTTAGTACCTTATTTACCAGATGGAGCAATGAAAAATTTGTTATTTGTCGTTCGCTTCAGCTTGGTTAGAGAAATGATGCTCTGAAAGGAATTCTATTTTTAATTATGGAGTATCATCAACTTTAGGTTGATGATGGCCAATACCTTGCACTGACGAGAGGCCAAATAGCCCGAAACCGGTCTGCAAGTGTGCCCGTTCCTATAATTGAAAATCGATTCCGTCAAAAGCATATGCAGGAAATACTTCAGTGAAGATTCCTGCACTGACACCTTTTGGATATAATCCAACGCCCTTCGTGGTATGTTTCAGCCAGGGGAATAGTTGTTTTCTGATAGGTGTCAGTCCATTAACCTACAGTGTAGGTAAGTCGAATAATTTCGTCTGCATAAAAACTGTGTGTTCGGGATTCGATGTTTTTGACTGGTCCTCATTGGCGAAGTCAGTCCATTAACCTACAGTTTAGGTAATTCGAATAATTTCGTCTGCATAAAAACTGTGTGTTCGGGATTCGATGTTTTTGACTGGTCCTGATTGGCGAAGTTTTTACCGTCGAGAAGGTTATCGAAGTGTTTGAAAAGCACTAAAGTAACAAAAATTCTGATATTAAAGGCCTTCTAGAGCATTGAGAATTTTTTTGAAAAGTGACTTTTTTTCGATTTTCAATTCACCTACTCTGCAATAATTTCAGCTCGATTGTATACGATATGTGCGACATGTCTGATATAATTCGTATAATCTTGAAGATGAATAAAAAATGTTATCAATTTCAGGCCGCACAAGATATGGACGTCCGCATCATGGTAGACGCCGAGCAGACATACTTCCAACCAGCCATTACACGAATCACTCTTGAATTCATGAGGAAATACAACAAGGATAAGGCCATCGTTTTCAATACCTATCAGTGTTACCTGAGGAATGCCTTGTCTGAAGTTGCAACCGATTTGGAACAGGCGAAACGTCAGAATTTCTATTTTGGTGCAAAACTTGTTCGAGGAGCATATCTTGAGCAGGTAATTTTTACAGGAAAATAGACAAAGAATTAGATGTATGAGATGTTGGTAGACTTGTCAAGAAAATATGTTCACAGTTTCAGCCGTTTAGTTTGTTGGTGGGAGGCATGAAAGTTACAAGTGTTTTGCGTGTTGGGCGATTTCATGCTATCGAGAAATAACAGATCAAAGAATTCGCATCAAATTTTGTGTAAAAATGGAATTAGGTGCTCAAAAACACTTGAAATGTTGACAGTGGCATACGGTGATTGTAATCTGATTCATAAAAATGTTTACAAGTGGTACAGGCTTTTCATGGGAGGTCTAGAAGATTTGAATGAAGACTCTCACCACAACACATCAACAACCAATGAAAATGTTGAGAAAGTGAGGAAAATTGTTATGAAGAATCGTCAAGTCACTAGTAGAGAAGTTGCTGAGGATGTCGGCATATCGGTTGGCTCATGCCATGCAATTTTTTCTGAAATTTCGGGCATAGAGCTTGTGGCAGCGAAGTACGTTCTAAAATTACTGAATTTTGACCAAAAAACCTTTGCATGAGCATCGCTCAGGAATTGTTGAATGACGTCAACGGCGATCCAGATTTGCTTAAAAGCTTCATAACTGGTGATGAATCATGGGTATATGGTTATGACATCGAAACCAAGGTCCGATTGTCCCAATGGAGGAGCCCAGGAAAGCCAAGACCAAAAAAAGCACTCCAAGGTCAATCAAATGCCAAGGTTTTGTAACAACCTAATACATTATTTTGGCATTGCAAGAATGAAAGGGAACTGCATGATTTGATCAGCAAGGATATTATAAAAATGAAAGACGGGTGTGATGCTAATCTCATATCATTTAATATCTCAAAAACTTGCATCATCACCCTCAAGTGCTCTACACTGAATATTTACCTGGGTACTCAATTAATAGTTAACAAAATGTCAGAGTTAGAAATATGTGTAGAGTTGGATTTAGGGATTCCTGTCGCTCTTTATTCACAAGACATAAAATCTTGACCTTGGCTTCCATACTCATCTTGGAAATGGTATGTCTAATGCAGAAAAAATATAGGAGCAAAATTTTCAGTTCGCCTCGACGAAATACGAGAAATAAGCTCAATATAAATTTACCGATTCCAATATCAACAAAAATAGAGAGGTCTTTCATATATAATGGGAAAAAAATGTTTAACCATTTGCCAATTGAGATCAAAGACATAACATGTTTCACTAAATTTAGAAAGACCATAAAAAAGATAATGATTTCAAAGGCTTATTACTCTTTAGACGAATTCTATTCAGACAGAAATTTCAACTCTGTATAGAATTGAATTTTAATTTTTTGTGTTTCAGTATCAGTATTTAAACGGTATGACTATTTTAACTTATTGTTTAATTTACACATTTGACTCTGAACTGTATAGTTTGATAATGTTTACGATGTAGATATTCATTTTTATTTTTTATACATTCACTTGTTATATTCTTATGCTTAATTCCATATTCTTTCATCTATATTTATGTGTTACGTGAAATTATTCATTATTATTTATTTTAATATGCATGACTGACCAAATGGTCAAGTAGTATAATAACTTGATATTTATCTTTTAATGTGATATCTTATATTTCTTAGACTAGTAACACTTTGTCAATGAGATTTAATCTTCGACAATAAAGTACATTTTGATTTGATTTGATATTGGAGAACTGAAAATTAAAAATATTAATTTGCTGACGACAACATAATTATTAGCAGACGATACATCAGCTGCCAGGTTGTAATCATAGAGATTCAAATTACTTCATTATAGAAGAGTACGATAAAGAAATTGTTGATACTGATCCCGCCTGAAGAAGTTTCTGTAAAGTGATGAAGATATTTCTAAAACACCACGAAGTGGTGTTGCATAAATTCTTTCCATTCACCGATATCTTCCATTCAACGAAAATATTTTTTCTAAATGTTATATTTTTGAAAAAATTGGACAAAAGTTGCTAAACGAAATCATGAGCTGAAAAGAGGCAAACAATTTAAAATATATCGATCAGTATATACGACGACACTGTAGAATAAATATTTATTGAGATATGTAGCTACAAAAACACATGACTTATAAACGGAAAAAACTTTCGAATCCAATAGAACCAATATTCCAATATTCACCTTGAACTATAATCATCCAAAATGGTTTCAATTGATGTACCTAAGGTAACTTTTTTATTTTCATGTACTAAACTACAGAAACAGATTACACTGGAATAGCATTTATCCACCGAAAGATTTTTCAGATTTGAATTTGAGTTTGTCAGGAGTTTGCTAGATTTTCAGTGGGAGTTTATTAAATTTGATTGCATTTGTCATTGTAAGGTGTGCAAGAACCATCAAAGTATCGCTGTTACGTATGTTGTGTTCATGTGTAGTTGGAAGAGGTGATAAGTGTTTTAAAATTTGTTTTGCGTGAGAATATATACAGTGTGTAATAGCCAAATGGGATAAATTAATTATATGATATGGTTTCTCCTACAGTTCCTGCCAAAAAATTATTCTTTTGAGGATATTGCGTGTGTTTTTCTCTCATCCAGTGAGGATTTTCCGTTGACCAGTAGTGGAAATTTTGCTGATTAGCATGACAGTTAAGAGAAAAAGTACACTGATCAGAAAACATAACGTCTTCTAATTGGATGATATTGTTATCCAACATGTCCATCATTTGCTCACAAAAATAGGTTGTTCTTCCAAAATCGTCTTCTATGAGCTCCTGAGTAGGTATCATTTTACAGGGATACATTTTATTTTCTTTTAATATATTTACTATCGATGTATGGCTGACATTGACGATTGTTTTCCTCAAACTCAAGCATCACATCTAATTTGAGATCATCACTCTTTGCATTAGCAGCTCTTTTTTTTATCTGCCCCACATGATCGAACTCGCGAAACTGTTTCTCCATTTTGCTTATTGTTCTTTGAGATATGGGCGGTAAATTCCTCATCAAATAGGCGAGCTACTTCCTGTTGTGTTCGGGTTTTATCTCCGTAACCAATCATTTGTGAAACTGTTATTTTATGCAATTCCGTTAGTCTAACCATTTGTCATACTAGTAGTTAACGAACTTTGAACTTAAATAACAATACTGACAACTAATGTTGTAACATACGAAACAATTTGACAAGGCGTTGTAAACTAACGATGCTACGGAGATTATTTACATATTTTAAACGATACTATCTAAAAAGAACATTGCTGTGGGTTTTGCTCACTTTCTTATTATCAGTACCTCCACATAATATAATTTTTGAGTAGATTGCAATAAGTTTTGAGTGTATTTTATCGAATTTCAGTAACCACATGATTTTAATTTATTTTATCTTAATTGTTGCAATAAACTTAAAAGCGATAACTTTTTTGAATAGAGAATGAAGAGACCTTCCAAACGATATATCACACGCCTATACTTCCTAATAAAAAAATTGAGGGTTGTCTGTCATTCGACGGGGGTTGAAGGTAGGGGTAGCATTTTTCCGTTGAAGAATGTCCAATTAAAATTTGAATTTGACGTATTACTGGATTTGAAAATATGTACAGTAACCAAAATGATGAGTTTATTCCATTTAGCTTTCACACACTGTATATGCCCGAATATTCTGTGATGCAATATTGTGAGAGCAAAAGAAAATCATCAAATCGATATTAGAACTTGGCTACAGATATTTGTTTGGAATTTTTTTCAATAATAATCTCAAAACATTGAAGTGTTCACAAGAAAGTTAGTTGGTTTTCAAAATGAGTGTTTTGAAAGTTCATTTCTTTCAAAAACCGTGTTTAAACTGAGCAATATAAGGTCAGACAGAATATGGGAAAGAAAATTGTCGTAAGAATGGAAAATGTACCTTCAAAGCTTCATCTTCGTCGAAGTTTCATAATTACCCAAATGATGTGAATTAATTTATCTTCATAGCCATTCAAGGATACTGTGATAATGTTGACATCAAACTTTTCAATTATTTCCACAATGAGATCGAAGAGGAAAAAATCTGTGGTATCAGAGACTGCCCCAAATGAATACCTAGTTTGTTTCTTCCAGATCTAGTTATTTGTTTTTTGTAATAATCATAACTAAAAATTGAATATTCATGTAATTTTTGACCCTTCTTTCATATAACTCATCTAAATAGAAATATAATGGAAAATTTGTTCTAATATTCATCAAGTTCTCGTGTGAATGATCTATGTTGAAAATCATTGACCACATTTTGAATATGAATTCAACCCTTGAAACATCTTGTGACCCAACTTATTAACCTATACATACGATTGAAATATCCTGATAAGGAATTCAACCTTTACTCCATTTGGATGGCAGAGGAATATTTATTTTTTTCAATATTTCAAAGGAGTTATAATACATTTATTACTTTATTTTGAACCTCATTCTGCTCCACATCAAAGCGGCTCTTTCTTCGCAGTCGGAAAAATAAATCCAACTTGGGTTGAGAAATTCAGTAGATTTTGAGCTTTCCATGTTTTCATTCACTCAAATGGGTTATGGCACGACATTATTCAATGCAGACAATGTTTATGAATGTGAAAAATTATATTGTGAAGGAATCGTACGCTTAGAAAATATATGATATTTCCGTATAATGGTATCTATCAATACATACATCACTATTATTTGCTTCAGCTCTAATTAGTCTCTCTAATAATGATATAAAAAAAGAAATAGTGAAATGAAACAGAGGGAATAATTCTTGATGATTGAACTCCCACATCAAAATCTCTTGTGGACTTAGAAAATAGCTCTGAAGATGTTCAATGAGAGTTCAATTTATTCTCATTTTCTTGTGTCACGTACAACCCTGTTTAGGTAGGTGGTTGCATTCCAGAACACTTGAACCTCTCATGTCTCACACCTCTCTAGCGAGTTTTGAACGGTTTATGTATACTTAGTTCTGTTTTAGATGGCAATAGTGGAACATCTGTTTATTCTGTTCAATATTCTAACACTGTGAAATATTCCAAATACCCACTATCGAAGTAAATTGTTGAATGATGAAGTAGTATTTTATCGATAAGGATACCACACAAACAAAACAGAGGATTTTGAAAACGAATGTTAAGAAAATACGTTGAAATGTAAAAAGCAATTTCTCACGATTACAAATTGTAAGTGAGAAATTGCTCATCTGGGCGAAAAATGATGCCCTCATTTTGTTTTCCTCAATCCTAACAGATACATTCATTCTCATAATCACTGTCACAACGGTGATTGGATAAAAATAACCACTTGGTTAGTTCAGCAGTTTTGTTTGGGGTACATGAGGTAAATGAATCCAGCTTCAATATAGGAATTCTTGCAGTTAGTTATGAGTAAGATGAATGATACATGAGAAAGAACATCAAAACTATTCGTGTGATCACACCCTAGCAACAGAAGGAATAGTAACAGTAATCTATAAAACATTGTAAACCCGACAATAAGTGTTCCGGGAACACCATTACTTGTCAACGCGAGCACTACAGGTCAGTGATGAGCAACTTATTTTAATCCGAATTGGATGATCTGAACACCAACGACACGTGGCCATGCCACATTGAATATTCTGAACGAGCGATTTGAGGGCATGGTCATCTCACGTGGAGGTAGTTTGAACTGGCTACCGATATTGTGCGATTTGAATCCGCTAGACTTTTTCTTGTGGGGTTTTCCTGATTCGCAGGTATCTGCAAATAAGCTGCAAACAACATTGGACCTTGAAGCCAACTTAACCCATGCCATCGGTCAAATTCAGCCTGAATTATACGCCAGAGTCATGAAAAATTGGACGTTTCGGATGCGCCCTACCCAGATAAGCCATGGCGACCACCTGTCGATACTATCAGCAGGAAAACACAAAAAGATATAGACAAAATGTGTTGTTCTCATTCCCAGAATCAACCAGTTTCTCCATTTCACCCCTTTTGTTACTACCTCTTCCTACCTACTCCAAACCATACAGAACATACTGCACTCACGCCTTTTCATCTCATACAGTAAGGACGTGAAAAGTCCTTCATCCTAACTTTCAGTCGAAACAAGATATATGAATTGAAAAAAAAAAGTTCACGCGAAAAGGCACCATTTTTGGTACTTTTTGATAGACTTCTCGATTTTCTCTTCAACGTTGTTTCATTTTTGAGTATTTAGCAGTTTCATATCATTTAAGTAGTCTTCAAACAGACAATAAATATCAAGATTTCAATAACAAATTCATTCAAAACCCCCTTCAGTTTTTTGTATCATTTACTTCCTGATAATAATGAAATATTCCAAAGAATGAATTCCTCATATTATGGAATATCTAACATGTGCAAGTCTGATAATGAGTTCTAGAATTTTTTTTATAGTTACTTGAGAGCTGCCTGACTTGTTCATTTCTTCCAAGTCTCCAGAAAACACTGTAGCCTCTTGGGCTTATTGCGTATATTCTCCCATTTTTTCATGACACTCATCCCATCAGTCTCGTTCCCTGTACTAGTTCATACAGGTTCCGTGTTGGATGTTCGCCGTATCCTTCTGAACTATCTCTATCCCTACGTTGCATAATCTGCTGCAAAGATCTCCGTTGTACAGCCCCATTTTATCTAGGTGTCCTCTAAACGGACAGTGTCCGGTTAGAAGTCCTGTGATTATTTTGAGTCGATCTCTACTGTTTCGATGAAGTCCTCTGGTTTTTTTCTCGGACGGTTTACTGATGAAGGTTTTAGCGTGTTTGTTGCCGGGTACTTTTACCCAGTACTCTGTATGCTTCTTATTGGTCCATGCCCTAAGCTGGTTTCGAACCAATAATTTTGGCACCCCCAGAGCTGGTTCAGGACCCACATATGGAGTTTATCAGTTTGCGTCTTCACGCTCCTGATAGTCTTTTATTCTGCAGTTCGACTCTGGCCAATCCTGCAGTTAGGCTTCCGGCGGGACTGACGTCACCCGCCGTTTGACTCTGACTTTCCTGGTCAGTTTACAGCTACGGGACAGTCTTATTTTGCGAGGAGTCGCTCAAAGAGTCCTTCTATAAAAAAGGAGGATCGTCCACATCAATGGTGTCCCCTGCATGGATGTAAGGCTAAATACTCTGAGAGGTCACCTGGTATCCCAGAGGCTTTGTTAGTGATACCTGATGAGGCTCAGCTACCATGCATTTTTCAGCATGGGTCGTATAACACCTTGGATCAAACTTGGGTCCTACTCAGTCTGACTGCTCTGTAACAACCTGTTCGGCATGAGAAACCCTACCAGTAGCTAAGCTGCCGCCGACATAGCCCGTAACTTCATCACATTACGCAAGCCCTCCCAACATGACAAGGTGAAGACCCCTCGAGAGGGGAGTTCTGGAATAGTCTGCGGGTGTATATTTGGGAATTAACGAATCTTCACTGAAATCTGAAATATTCAGGTTTGGATATAATTGTCATTTATCCATCACTTCCGAACAACCCCGTCATGATGACATTTAAGATGCTTAGAAGCCCTGATGTTTTCATCCATTAGTTTTTGTTTTGTCAAAAACTCCCGATGTGAGAAATGAGCTTGACCCGACTTTGTGAATATAATGATAGATGGGGCGAAGCAGCGGTCAAAGTGATCACACAAAGGACATTCTATGCATCTTGGTAACGGTGTTGGCCTTTAGTTGGTGACATTTCTTCGATCTCCGTTTTTGGAAATGGGCGATATTGAAGAAACTCTGAAATGTACAGGGAATATCCGTTCTCTCAATGACCAATACAATAGGTTTTCATGTGGAGTTGATGGTTGCTATTATTTTGTGTATAATTATAGTTTTTTCAAATTCGAAATATGAGGTAATAATAAGAAAGCATTTGAAAACGCTAAAAGAAAAAATTTCTCAGGTATCTCAAGGATGCAAACTCCTTCTCATGCCTCTCCACTCACAACGATTTTGGGTGAAATTGGTGGCACGAGTGAATCATTGTATTCGTGTCACGAGCCAGTGTAGGGTTATTTGCAGTATGCAATTTAATGTCTGCTCTGATAATGTCTCACTGTGATTCGAAAGTGCATATAGAATATAACGACAAGGAGTCACACTGTGTGCTGTATAATTGCGCATATTTAATCAATCTAGAGAAAATTTGATGGCAACATTCAACTTCCTCTAAATCTTTTCGTTAGAAAGCATCTTTAAAAAAAGATTACTGAAATACGGGAAAACTTATGAGACTCAGTGCATTTTCTTCTTTTCTTGCAACGATTCTCCATGTCCATCTGAAGCTTTCTCTCTTATAAAAGAATCCAAGCATTGTGACAAACTCAATTGGATAGTTCTTTGTGGTATGGGAAGTGAAAAATCCCAGAAAGTATCAAAGGTTACTGATGAGTGTCCACAGCGTGTACATTTCATCGTAGATTTTAATTGACCAACCTTGGAGTTATATATACTCAAATATCTCAGCCACGTCTTTTTTGCTGTCGCTCAATCTCCGGTAAAATCGGTTTAGGTTTCTACTTGATTCTATTGACGACATCATGTGAAAAGATGACGAAGAAACTCCTAGGCATCTTGATGCGCCTGACCCATGAATCGAGGGACAAAACTCTAAATCTGACTGTTTAAGGAGACTGTGTTCACACCTCTGACCATAATAACTCCTGCGAACGCTTTGATGAAAGCACCCTCTTGATAAACATTGGCTTACACTATTATGAAACAGGTGTTGTCAATATTTTTCAACCCATCGAGTGCAAGAGTTTTGACTGGTCTCATTTTGTTGTGGCTGTAAATGATACGCTCGCCACTGCTGTTTTCTTCCGAGTGATCACGGATGGATGCAATTATTCTCATCATTGGACCAGCGGAATGAGGAATCTGTTAGTTAAACTGCTTGAAACTGAATTGGATAGATTTATGGTAGAATTTTCGAGTTTTTGTGATAATTATAATTCAAAAACTTGTTTATGTTTCTCTGCATTTTCTGAGAAAATCTGGAAATGGTCAACTCCCTTACTCTATTCTGGGCGAATCACAGGAAATTTTGATTTCATTTGTGGGTTCAGGAATATTTCATCTGATTTTTGAGTAGACGGAAGAGTATCCAATACCAATGTGGCATTATCCCTTTGAATGGCAATACTGATTCACTGAATTAAAAATGAATGGGATCGTTTGTCATCGAAACAGTTTATCATTCTTGTAACAATTTCTTCCAACAATTCAGAAGCATGACATCCAAAAACACCAAAGGTTTGAATTACATCAGGAAATAAACAGTAGAAACTAAGTAAAGTGAAGTAATTTCTTAATTTTGATTTTTTTTTGCAATCATAGCAGCTGCATCACTGAAATTAGACGTTGCAGCAAGGTGTGAATCTACAACTGTGTTTACGCAGAGGTACTTCAAATTTCCATGGAATTAGACTCATCTCGCTTGAATACTTTTCATCACATCAAAGGATTCAAGACCTGAAGGATCCTCTGCAGTGGCTAGCGCTCTTTTTATAAGATCATTAACTGAATAATGTCTTGACAATCTGCAAGAACTAAATTCACAACTTAGACCATTCTGAGTGCAGATGTGGATGTGGATTTAACAGTGGATCCACATCTGCACTTAACACAAATAGAAGAACATCATCTAACAGGATACCCAAAGAAGCCATAGGAAGAGCATTTAACCAGATGCCAGATTCTTAGGACATAACAGCTTTGAGTCTAGCCATTTGAATATCGGAACTTTCAGCTGACTTAAGAAATTGCTTTTGAATTAAATTAATCTTTGGATATCTCCAGGCTTTCTGAAACTTTTTATTTTTGGAAAGGTTATTTTTTGTTCGAGATAACCATTCATTTTCACCAGCCAAGTAATTCACATCAAATATTTCAGACGAAGATTTGGAAGGAATAGAGTAGAACAAATGACGATAACTGTTCGTAAAGCCGAACAGGTATATTATACCCTTATCATATTAGTAAAATGAGTTTTTAAGCTCCATTATATTTGTACACCACTGAGAAATTCTGTCAGAACATGTACATAAATCAGGAATGGGCTTCATTTATATAACGTACTCACGATGATATTAGCAGTTTGCGTTTGTGGACTAATTTGGTTCCGACTCAAAGTTATTTTGGAGAAATCGACTGCCTTTGATGACTCGAGAATTCTCATCAAACTTAAAGGTGGATTAAAGCCTCGGTTTCGTTTGTACATAAAAGGAAAAGATGGGGGTGCTTACTATGCAAAATGTCCGGGTTTCTTGGTGCGTGAGAGGAAATTACCGATTCAAGACTTTGAAAATATCCAACCAGAGGCCAAACGAAGCATGTATCACAATGGGAAAATTTCACTATTGAATAATATGATGAAAATGATATTCCAGAAAGGAAAAATTTCATAACGTACTCACGAATAATCAATATAAAGCATATAAGTCTCAGTGATGAAGGGTTTTCGCGATTTCGATAAACTTTCAGATCAGACTGTGGAGGAAAGACTATATTTTTTCCTAGCATACTTCCAGACAATATTCAGGATGGGTTGATGAAACATCAATGAAAATGGGAGCAAAAAAATTAGAATTCATTGTGGAAATTTTGTATACATCCGTTTTATATTGACATCATGACGATGTTTCGTAAAGATCCCACTTGCTCTATTCATGTGTTCTGCTTGGTGGCTGCACTTCCAAGTTCAGTGATACTGTAGAAGATGAACTGATGTACACCCGTGACGACACTTCAGCATATATATATCATTCCAAGTGTTGAGAGATACTATAATAGTAATACAATAGAAAATAGTTCGAAAAATGCACAACACCCACAAGTGAATTGAGTTTATAATAACCTGAAAATATCTATGAAAGGAAAAGATAATCACTTGAATCTTGAACGATTATCAAAATTAATTTAGATATCAATAACATGAAGCCATGCATATCGACATTTTGATGGCAAAAAATGAAGGTTATAAATAATTAGTGGAACTCTCCTTTCACGTACTTGATGTTCTGTTCAAAATTCAACGAAAAGAAGATATGTTCAAATATTTTTAAACCGTGTTACAAAATTAGCGATCAAGAATTAAAATCAATCTTGCTACCTTACAATCTTGCTTGATCGATCAACAAGAAGAGAGAGAATCACCTTTCGGTTCCAGAAAAATCGAATTCGATCATGCGTGTTTTATTTATGTCAAATGACCCGAAGATAACATTGCGTTCTATAAAATTCTATGAGTATTATAGTTCGGCTATCCTCCGCAAGATGCTCTCTTATGTATGAATTAATTGTTATTGATACATAGAACGAATCCAAATGCTAAATTCTCACACTAGATCACCAGATAGTGGGCTCATATGAATTATAGATTTAATTATGAATGATGTAACGTTTAATCGTTACATTGTGTGGATCTTTCGAATATTTGACATTACTAAAGTCACGTCCCAAGCTAATTAAAAGACGCATAGAAATTCTAGTGCTTTAACCGGTTCGCTTTTATTTAGTCAATGACTCTCGACGAGAAAAATGGGATTGGCCCAACTTTGTACTCATGTTGATTGATGGTGCAATAATCACAATCTGTTTCGCGTCTTCTATTCAAATATTTGATTCATCGACTATAAAGTAGAAATGATGTTTCCCTCAATATCAATTCATTTCCAAATGCAAACAACATTTAAAATTGAAGTGCCAACTTGACATTATCAAACTGCAACATTCGAGTAGTATCTAGCATATTTGTGAATGGAATGCTGGATTTTATTGGATGTTTCTATTTGTTATTTGTTTATCACCAGTGACAGAAATTTCGGAAAATGGTTTATATTTTTTTCTGGCTTTATTTTTCGAAGGAATCGAAAATAAATCGCACTTCCACATTGCCATATTTTTCCTACCACATAATGGTGTTTTCAGATTTGCTATCCGACGTTTCATTTTCCGGCCACCATCGTTAACTTAATTTTTTCTTATAGGCGCTACACTGAATTCTTTCTGTTTTGAATAGAACCAGATTCTACCTTTTCAACGATGTTGTTGTTGTTCGTTCCGTTAACCAGCTGAGAAACGTCAACCCTCAGAAGTCGAAACTTGTGCGAGCAAGTAACGAGGCCTTACCTTTTAACGTGCGATTACCCAGCACGGTGGCCCGGCAGGAAATCGAACCCCGATCTTTCGCTTGAAAGGCGGATGTGTATCATAATTTATCATTCTTTTTCGAAAAGTTGGAGACATTGAAAAAAATGAATTCATATCATAATAGCCTTTGACTTTGATGTTTCTAAATTTGACTTTCAATTTGTTTTACTCAATGACATTTTCTTATTGTACACCTCATTGAATTTCTGCCGAAAAATGGCTTTCACAAATGAAGAAAAAAGAGATATGATACAAATTTATTACAAATACGATAGAAACAGTGTTAGGACATCGGAAATGTATTCAAACTTGTATTCCGAAAGACGACAACCACATTGAACTATGTTGAAGTTATTGGATCGAAATCTCACCGAGTTTAGTTCATTTGAAAAGCCGAGAAAAAATACGGAGACAGAATGGACCAGGAAACTAAAGAAAATTTGATAAATGAGATGTATATGAGTTAACATAGACATTGTGTCCTCTACAATGAAAATTAATAATTTGCAGATAATCATGAACCCGGGGAAATCTACTCGTAAAATATTTGTCATACAAGTGCTTGGAGACAAGCGGTTCAGAATGTTAAAAAATACACATATTTTAAAAATTGCAGGTGATCCCGAAAGGCGATTAGGAATTTGTAATTGGCTAATAAGAAGACCTGATTTTCCAGTTTTCCTGGAAAATGTTATTTGGACAGATGATAGCATTTTTACGAATTGTGGGATATTCAAACGAAATAACGAACACATTTGGAGCATAAACAACCCCTGGCACTCAAGTGCTATTTAGTATTAACGTATGGGTAGGAATTCACGAAGATAGAATTTTGAGTCCTCATTTATTTGACGGAATTCTGAGTGGAGAAACCTAATATTCTCAAATATTCTGACATATATCTTTCATTGATATACCATTAATGTAGATTATTTTCTCAGTGAAATATTGAGATGCTCTTTCCAAAGCACATCAATATCATTTCATGTAGACCTGAGCTATTTCATCATTTCTCGATAAGGAATGTCTCGATATATTTATATTGGATAAAAAACCTATTTCAGAAATCAAATATATGGCCAGAGCAAATTGGAGATACCACTGAAGAGCATCATGAGAATTCCCAAGTTTATGTCAGCACATTACATGGCTCAAGAAAAATATGTGATCCATTATAAAAGTTGACTTCCTCTTCGAGTAGAGACGACATCAACGATATTGAAAAAAATGGGAAGGCAATACGACCGTTCTCGTTCATCCAGCGCAAAATCGAAACTTATTTCGATCCCTGAACTCCCAACATTAATATATGGAATGAAGTTTTTTATCTGAAGGAGTTCAGTTGGAAACGTGCTAGGTGTGTTCAAGATGAAATCGCTTGGTAGATTACTATAAATAAAATAGTTTGAGATTCTTGAAAGGAAGTACACATTCATTTATCGAACTTTCTTTCATCGCTACCTATGGACCATATTTATTTATTGGTTTGGAACCGTTTCCTGGGTAACGGGAATCCAATATCTTGTCATTCTTGTTCAACAAGTTTTGTTTACTCAAACAGTACTGTTACAGAATGTATTTTAATTTATATCCGTGACGAGATCACAGCCAGAGATTTTTGTTTTATTATCATGATATTAACACTTTAGATACTTGATGGCTGATGTGAGGAGTGGGTACAAATCTCAAATATCGCCTATTTCGAATAAATTGAATAATTATTTACTGAGATACTACAGTTTGAAGTAGACTCAAAAAAACGGACAAAACTTTTGGAACAACCTACCTATCGGTATTCTACCGAATAAAAGCTGGCAAACCTCTTCATTCCACAACTCTCGCTAATTCAATCGTCAATTTTTTCCGAGGAAGCATAGAAACCGCACGCGAAGCATATTCCGCGGAAATTCAAATCGCTTGATGATTTATACCACATAAACGTCAATAGCAGCATCGACGATTATTTATGGTGCCAAATCCAGACGGCCATGTGATGTGTGTAAGTGGTTGTGTAACGCAGAGCGCTGGAGATATATTTCATGAGTTGAGACGGATTTCAGTCATCCCCATTTCGTCTGGGAATGCACAAAAATTTTCATTTTTTGACGTATATTGTGAAAACCGTATGTTCAGTTTTATTGACGCGTTGAGTTATGAAAGAACTTCTACATTTTTTATAGACACGTAGCTCAGAGTCGTTTTCTCATACAATAGGTGAGAAATCAAAAAAGGTACTGTGATACCGAAAGATGTGATATTTTTGAGAATAAAGTACATAAAGATCATATCGTTAGGTGTAGTTTGAGGAAAAATTGATTCCTGGAAAAAATGCTACCGTCTCCAGAATTGTGAAAAAATTGTATTATTTCTTCTATTTTCCTGAATGAATTCTTGACGATTTTTCAAAATAATGGAGATCTGACATCACCAGTACTCAATTATCCGAAACGGCTACGTTATCAGTTCGATTCTTTCACAGGTAGACCACATAGTCGGTAAACAATCTGATAGATTTAACAGCTAAATTTTAATAAAGACAAAGTATGAAGAAGCAATCCTTGTTCACATTATGATTCATGAAAATATTAGAAAACCTCAGGCTAATGAAAACCTGGACCCGAATGACTTCCATCGATATTCTGAAAGTTGAAAAGTATTGTGACTGGTCCAAAAAATTAAATGAACACAAGAAAGAAATTGATTTCAAGAAATTCAATGAAATAATGATGGAAACTACATTATTACAGTTCATTGTATGATTTTCACTGTGAGAGGTTTTACAAAAATCATTAGACTTGTTTCGCTATATAATAGCTTTCTCAAGTATCAACAATAAGTTATTTCTGAATTACAACTAATTTATACTTTACTAACATTACCTAATTGTTTGCCTACTTTCTAGTGGATGAATCTACCTGTAAAAGGTCAGAAATAACTTCATTAACTATATGAATAAATAAAATTTCCGAAAACACTGGAATTATACTAGAGATCCACTTTTCTTATCTAGATAGAAATAGACAGATTTAATAATGGCGAATTATTCAACTCAGTTTGATCTTACATAAGATATCTATAGAAAGAAAGTTTTTGGCTTTCTACTACTCCATCTTGATACAAAAAATGTGGGGATTCTTCCAAAGAAAGGAAGGAAGCAATCATTTTTTGAAAAAATGAAATACCACTAAACATAGATGTGTAGATCATTCAAAGAAGTGCCTTTTCATTGCTTTACCAATTTGTATAATATTTTTTAAACTCTGGAATCTATTGTTCAACAGTGAATTTAGAATTTGATTTTTTGTTTTCTTCAGAGTTAATATCATTTTTCGAATTTTCAATATATCCTTCCAGGTCATGAAAATGTGTTTTTGTTGTTTTAAATGACATTGCTGCAGATTTTTCATATTGTTTGAATTTGATTGAGATTTTACTTATAGCGCTTATTGACTTGGTCAATCCTTTTTTTATATTGAACATGTTTTCTTTCAATGTGTTTTCGTTCAGAATCATACCTTCTAATTCATTTTCAGTAGCAACGCCACAACACCAATTGAGTGCGTCTAAAACGTGAGTTTTATTATTTGCTGATAAATGGGACTCCAACTTTTTGAAAGGGAGTCAAACTCAATATCAAATGCTTCTTGTACTAAATTCAAATGTTCAATTGCCCTATGAAGTCTGATCATTTTTTCCCTTGCAAATACCTATCTCCTAAATTATATCATTTTTCATCTCTGATTTTTCATGCCAGTTAGATTGGTAAACTAGAGGGATTGTGGCCTCATAACTCACCGCTTGGGGAAGGAGTCTCCAAAAGGGCCTGCTGTAACCTCTAAATGGTGGGAAGTGTGGACTCTTTTTACGTCAAGGCTGAAGAACCTGGGGGTTGATTATTTAATTACTATATGCTATATATATTATGTATGTAAATGGTTAATCAGAAGACTCGTTTACAG
>WOGR01001417.1:0-19988 GCA_015342045.1 Leptinotarsa lineolata | reverse complement strand
CCAGAAGACATTGTTCCGGTACCCAAATTGAAGAAAAAAAAAAGCAACCAGGGGTAGAAAACCTGGTCGGGCAAAAATAATAACTTCTTCACCGAATAAAGATAATTTAGATAAGTCACTAAATTCAGGAATAGAAAAAGGGGGAATGGTAAAGAAAAAAGTTTCTGATGCAGGACCAGTTTGCTGCAAATTCTCGCTGAACGCCAAAAAAGAGTTTCATCTTCATCGAGCTCAGAATCTAAGAGTAGCATTTCATTGCAAAATTCTTCAGGCGATGAAGAAAACTTTCCGCCAGAAACGTGCCCTGGTGACGCAATTTCTCTCTTTTGTGACCTAAGATCTTCAAATGATACTCGCGGAGAAATATGGGTTATGTGTGCCTTGTGCAACTGCTGAGCTCACGAAGAATGTGCAGATGCCGAGAAATACCCTTGCATCTGCGATTTTTGTTCTTAGTTATCTTGTTCTGAGTTATTTTTGTTCTTTCTGCTTTTTATGTTCATTTATTGTTTCTTTTTTCGTATTTTATAATAAAAAAAATAAACATATGTTATTTTCCAACAAAATTTTGCTTTGCCAAAAAAAAACAAATTATTTCAATATCAAGTCTAATATTATCTATTCCACATTGGCGTATATTGGTATTCCACATTACGCACTCATTTTACAGTTAGAGAAAAAGTGCATTTTATTTTTAAGTTGTTTTTCATACATGAATTGTTTTTTATAATTTTCATCATTTCAGTTTTGTGTTTATAACACTTCACGCTGTCTATATTCCAAATTGTGGATAATAATGTCCAAGTTTTCATTTTTATTTTTCCAAAAAACAAAACAGTATTCCACAATCTGCTACTTTACTCTCCAAAGAATGAAGTTTGAAGTTGGTACTACCAAGTAGAATTCTCTACATACAGTGGATAATTTGCCATTTACTGCCGGTATCGACATTATAGAACATACATAATACAAGAAAAAGTTATTGATGAAAAGTGTTTAACTTCCAAGTTGGAAAAATATCAGTAATTTATTTTTCAATTTTTTGAAAACTTATAACTATGCTATATATTCATTATCCATCTTTCGAATGGAGCATTTTTTCCAGAAAAATCAATGAATTACCGCTTCATCATTATTACTCTCCCAAATAAGAGCTGAAAAATTTTCTCGAACACAAGTACATTTTAGGCTACACTATGAATGTCGTCGATATGATAAAATGTGCAAATGATTGCCATTAAATGATGTTTTTCAAGTATTCAAAAGAATATCGAGGACAAATTTTTCTTAGAGATTATTGTATTTCAATAATATTAGCAAACCCGCATGTTGTTGCAAACATTTGTGGAACAAAATATCCAACGTCCAATATAGTCGATCATGATTCATGATATAGAGGGAAATAACTGGCCAGATCCTAATGGTTGTGACACATTATCTGAATTTCTCAACTACCTCAAAAGACTGAGAGTTTCATCTATAACTTGAAATTTCAACATTATTCAAACTTTCAATTTTGTTGTCTCAACACTAATGATTTGAAAGTTGTTGACTTAGTGGAACTCTTATCAATGAATATAAATGACGATTTTTTGACACTCAAAATTGATTTGTGGATAATGAGCAAAATATCTACCATTCTCCATTTGTTGTTGGATCAACTGTAAATTTCTGTTGAAATATATCATTTCCATAATTGGCAGATGATAATGACGTTCCAGAGGTTCCTAAATAGAGTTCAAGTAAATGGAAAACAGTGGTGGTCCTATTACCCCCTACTAATAACAAAAAATTCATTCAACAGTATTAAAATCTCACACAGATTTTATTTCATGGCGATTCATGCATTACCTGAAAATTCTTTATGTGCTCTGAGAAAAGTACTCACGCAAAAGTAGCAATTTACGTTGATTTTGAGTTTTTGAATTATGTGTTCTATACAATTATTTTCAATAAGTTCTTCTTTTCATTTTTTCAGTAGTTTCAAAAGCAGATGATTGAAATTTTGACAAATTTCAGTAATGTCTTCCATTTGGTTTCCATTCAAACTATTGGAATCGATATTCGTTTCTTCCATTTTACTGAAATTCATGATTGGGTACATAGTCTTCTTTTAGATTTTGATAAAGCTTCTGCAAACTCCATCATGAAACTGTTCATCACGCCTAACTCTTTCTTGTTTTTGATAAGAATTTCAAAAGTAAATGTTCACCAAGAAGATTTTTTTTAACGAAAGATTTGTCTTCAACTTTTATTTTTCCGAAATATAAAATCATTGATCTACAATTTTTAATTGTTTTGATTTTTTTCGTTCAAAAACTTTTATTTTGTTGCGAACTCTATTCATCTACATTCTTCATAGAAATAAAAAGTTTTTTGAATATATTCATTCTTATCATTCAGATTTGATTCAATTTCCAATACTCAAAGCATAGTTGACTATCTTGAAGTGATAATTTTTCTTCGTAAAGCTTTGACATTTCTTATCAATTTTTCTGTTAACGAGGTCAAAGAAACAACTTTTGTTTAAAAATATTATTTTCTCGACAGGTATATTCCAGAATAACCCCACCTAGTGCCTGGCATAAAACTACAATTGACAAAATCATGATACTTGGAAACAAACTGTATTTGGAGTGCCTTGAATGTGAATCGATAGTAGATCTTCAGCTGGATAACCTACCTGCAATATTCACATTGGGACCTTATATCGTCGAAATATACATATACGGAAACGTATTCGCAGACTTGTTATATCGAGCTTGTTGTTGTCAGCTGAAGTGTTGCCTCGAAGAGTTTTCAGAGAAATGTACTAACGCCCTACTGCAAATGGGAAAATGTTATCTTGCAATATGGAAGCAAAGGAATATGTATTACTGTTTCGATCCCTACTCCCGAAACAGGGAGGGATATAAGTGTCGAGATGGTACCGCCTGTGTATCGATGCATACTAACATTGACTCTCTCATTGAAACTATAATCACGAACTTCGACTCAAAAGACACGATATTTTATCTGCACGCTATGAAAGTTTGTAAAATTCATCGTGATCCGGTTCAGTCCTCCCGTTTCCCCCGACATGTATCGATGAACGATTACCCACTGGAAGAAATAAGGAATTACAAAATGAAAAAATCGAAGAAAGTAGCTACAGAAAAGCCTGTTACTGTTGATTATTCCGCCTTGGCTATGCGGAGGTTGTTAGCTGGGGAATCCCCACAAAACTCCATTTTTGAGATTGGATCCGCAGTGGAGAGTTTGGAAATGGGGTTGATCCCGCAAATGGCACAAAAAATTCCATCCAAGTCTATTTTGAAAGCGAATCCGAAAATAGTTGACGTTATCGCAGATTTGGAATCTCCAAGTTTGACAGATACCCAAGTAAGTTATTGAACTGTTTTATATTATATTACGGAATGATTGAGATTGAATATAAGAATATGTTAAAGAATCCATAGATTCATACAGTCTAACTTTTAACTGTAATATCTCAGTCAGTATTTGAACCAGCACGTTTGCCAAAGTAACACAAGTAAATTAATTCATTCCGTATGAAATTTATGTGCTCGGGATTCGATGAAGTCGACGAAAGCCGTTTTTGCCTGGTCCTCATTGGCAAAGGTTCTTCCAGTGAAAGAGTTATCGAAGTACTTGAAAAGATTGTAGTTGGTTCGCAAGAGGTCTGAGAAGTATGGTGGGTGAGGTAGAACTCAATAATAATAATAATAAATTGTTTATTGATTGCCGATGTATAATAAGGTAAGTACCCATAACTTTTATGAATAATCAATGCTTATACAACTGGTTAAACCGATATAAACTATGAAGATTCATTTTATTCACTCGGTTATATCATTGGTGGGACAACATTTTCTTTTGTTTTTTCTTAAGGAATTCAAAGACAATGCAACATTGGGAATATCCATTGAAGAAAATAAAAGCAAAGAAAAACATAGTTTTATTGCCCAACAGATAATGATGCCAATTACAGGACAATATAAGGGCTATTCAAATCGTTTCTGTACATGGGTATCTCATAAACGATAAGAGATAGAGTGTCGGTTGACGTGGCAAAATTGCGTATTTTAGAGACCTATTCAATGATGTGAAAAAATCGAATACAGCTCCTTCGGTTCTGGAGATATACAGGAAAAACCAAAAAATCACAAAATATTTTTTTGCCTGTATCTTCTTTATTCGCAGATATATTGAAAATCTGTCTACGTTTTGTTATTGGCACTTGATGTGGGCTATCAGAATACAGGGTGTCATCTGACTTGGGCCACCCACATCTTTGAATTTGTAAATACGGACCTGTGTTTTTTGTTGTAGTTTTCGGATCATCGACGTTCACTTCTTACTGAGAAATTGAATTCAATTTTATGTTTTTGGATGTTTCGGTAAAATTTTATTATAATTGAGTTAATTATTCCTTTTTAAATTACGGCCCTTGAAATAGGTTGAGTGACTTTAATGAAAACACAATAGCAACTTTCACGTCTTTCTATGTACCGTAGAGTTTTTCGAGAGTTTTTATTTTTATTTTTAGATACCTATTCATATTTTTTCACATTTCCCATTGCTCTGAGCGTTTTTTATAATGAACTTCAAATATCAAAACCTTTTATAATTTTCTGAAACACATCTACAACAGAAATATATTATATGTGTTTCCATAAGCAGAAAAAGAAATGGATAGCAAATAATAGGCCAATAAAGTGGCCTGCAAGATCACCAGATTTTACTATTTTGGACTATTTTTTATGGGGGACATTGAAAAATAGGATTTACGCTGGCAGAGAGATAGAAAATGTGGAAGACTTGAGATTGAGAATTTTGAATGCTTTCGCAATACTACAGCAAAGGGGCAATAAATGATATGAAAAACGAGTTCAAAAATTTATAGAAATGGAAGAACACCAATTCGAGCATTTATTGCGCCAATAATTTTTTTATGTATATAAAACTTCATTTCAATTTTCATTACAATTATAGTGTTCGTTTCGGATGTTATTATTGCTATCATTTCTTTTTCTCCTTATCAAAACACATATACTATGTTTTTGTTTTAGATATGTTTCAGATAATCATAAAAGGTTTTGCTATTCGAAGTTCATTGTAGAAAACGCTCAGAGCAATGGAATTGTAAAAAATAGGAATAGGTACCTATAAACGAAAAAAAAACTCTCGATAAACTCTACGGTACATAAGGTGACGTGAAAGTTGCTATTCTGTTTTTATTTAACGCAGTCAACCAATTTACAGGGCCGTAATATAAAAGGGAATAATTCACCCAATTATAATAAAATATTACCGAAACATCCCGAAATATAAAATTCAATTTAATTTCTCAGTAAGAAGTGAAACTCGACGATCCAAAATCACAACAAGAAATGCAGGTCTGTATTTAATGGGGTTGGCCCAAGTCAGATGACACCCTGTATAAAAGATTCATGGATATATTCTGATAGCCCACATCAAGTGCCAATAGACAGATTTTAAATATGTTTGCGAATAAAGAAGATACAGGCAAAAAAAATTTGGGATTTTTTGGTTTTTCCTGTATATCTTCAGAACCAAAGGAACTATATTCGATTTCTTTACATCATTGAAAAGGTCTCCAAAATACGCAACTTTGCTACAGTTCAACTGATACTCTATCCTTTATCGTTTACGAGATACCCATGTACAGAAGCGAATTTGAATAGCCTTGTATAATATAATAATGCAGTATAAATAAAGGCTACTTAAGCTAAATATAGACAAAAGATAGGCATATTAAGGATTTGACAAATTAGGAAATAAATTCACAAATAAGATCGAATTGGGAAGAAAGATAACATATTAACTAATTATTATTTATTTGTAAGTTACATGAAATGAAGACAATAAGCTAGATGATAGTTTGTTCAATTCTTGATAATATGTTCTTCAGTGGATCGAAATTAATATCGCATTGACTGCAGTGGTTATTATAATTTTCACACATCAACTTTATAGGAGACACTTTTCCAAGGTTGGATCTAGTAATAGTGATCTGCCTACGTGTAGTAGCTTGAAGTTCGTTAAAGTTAATTTGTTTTAGTAACAAGGGTGCATTAATGGCATTATGCAAAATTTTGTATAACATAGATTGAGATTCTACGTTGCTCCAAAGAAGGCAGACCGAATCTATGAAGAAGTGTGGAGTGGTCAGTTCCTCTAGCTGGGTACACGCCATCAGTTCCAATTGCAAGAAACTTCAGAAAACGCCTTTGCATATTTTCCAAGGTTTCTTTATGTACATTATATAGACAATACCAAACTAAAGTAGCATATTTTAACTTGGAGCGAACGGAGGGGGTATAAAGTATAGTTAGGGTGGTAGTATTGGTAAAGAGGCAGTTATAGCAATCTGATAAAAGAAGGAGGATATGAATATTTCTTTCTCATGCATTGGAATATCGATAAGATTTTTTCTCCTCAAATTAAGATTATGAACATCTGTCCTGTATGTAACTGTCCTGCACCCATATTCAGGTGTATTAGTTTCAAGAATTTTATGAAAAAAGCAACGTGAATGTAGTAAACAATAATTAGCTATACTCAACCAGCCCATTTCCTTAAGCTTATGTGAAATCCTGTCTCTTCTTTTGAGAGACAGGATTTCACTGAGAATTAGACGTAGATATGAATTCAGTACCTTTTGGATACGAAAGATTTCTGAAAAAAAGAACCATAAACTATGTCACAATGGTTGAAATGTGATGAAACCATCCAATCAGATAACATTATTTTTTGTTTTCGAATTCATTTCGATGAGGATATATAAATTTAGAGCTGCGTATGCCGTTTTCAGTTTAGAAGTGGCATGTTTTTCGAATCGCAATTTTGAGTCCAAATGTAAACCAAGATTTTTCACATGATCGCTGAGGTTGATAACATCATCATGGATACAGGTTTTTCGAATTTTATTTCCGAATAAAATGGCGCAAGTTTTGGAAGAATTGATTTTTAGAAAATGTTTTTCCGATAATGTTACGAGTCGCGATAAGTCTGCATTGATTATAACATCAGCTTTGTTGATTCCGTCCATATTTAAAAAAAATACAATTGAGAATCATCGGCATATAAATGATAATTACAATGGAGGACCAAGAAAGCTACTTTGTGGTACACCTCGTTGAATAGTTAGACTATCTTATTCAACAGATCGTCAACATGTTGTTGACGATCTGTTGAATAAGATTTGAGAAGTTCCACTGACGTCCTGCTGAATCCAAGGTAATGTATAATTGGTAATAGTATCTCATGGTTAATCGTATCAAAGGCACGCGAATAATATACCATAATGAGGACGCACATTTTGTCACCAAGCGTCTTTGCTATATCATCAGTAACAGCAGTCAAGGCCGACGAACAACTTTATCCACTCCTAAAGCCAGACTGATGTTCAGGAAGTAGTTTTCTATTTGAAACATAGGTGCGAATTTGTTTTTCTAAAGTTCTTTCTAAAATTTTAGACAGAGTTGGAAGAATAATTACTTTTCACAATTGGCTGAAATCGATTGCATTAGGAACTTTAGGCAAAGGTAAAACAAATTATTTCGTCCAGAAGATGGGAAAATAATTTTTATATAAACAGGCGTTGAATATATCGGTCAAAAAAGGTATAATAAATGGACAACAAAGTATAATGATTTGACTGTTTGTATTATCATGACTAAAGGCTTTTGTTTCGATGTTGTCAATAATTTGAATTACTTCATCTTCAGTTGTTTCTTGTCCCGATTCTACCAACTATTATTATAATAATTTAATATCGATATATTATTATCAGGCATTCGATTATCTCCGAGTTCATTAATTAAAAAATTGTTATATTCTTCAGGATGTTTCAATGCTTCCGGTATTACAGTATTATGTTTACTCGTTATATTCCATTTCTTCATTTCTTTCCATTTTTCTTCAATGGTACAGTTACAGAGTTTGAAATCCAAATATGCCTTTCTCTTTTTTTATGGCCGAAGATGTAAAATTTCGTATTTCTTTATAATATTCCCAATGGGGCTGCAGTTTAGATTTTTTATATCCATGGTTTTATTCAAGTAATTAACTTCACCATCTAAAATATTTAATTGATTAATACGATCCCAATCTTAAATTTCAAGATCATATTGAAATTGTTGAAAGTTAATACCAGAGAAGTCACGGAAAGTTACTTTTTTGGATTTTACATCACAGCGACCTATTACAAATGAACAATGAATTAAAAAGTGTCTAACAAATCACATATCAACCACACCTACGCTATTTAATTCAAAATTAGAGTAAAGATGATCGAATAAAGTCATAGATTGATTCGTGATATGAGTTGTATCAGAAATTTTCTGCGTGAAATTGAATAATTCGGTTACTAATCCGAAATCATCTGAGTTAGAATCTACTTTGAAATAATCGATATTGAAATCCCCAAGAGATATAATACGCTCGAATTCAGGATGAATGTTCGTCAAAACGTTTTCGAATCTATTCAGGAAAGCCACATGATCAGTTTTAGGAGGTCTGTAACATACTCCCACAGCAATTTTCTTTCCACTCGAATATCTATCCACAGATATTCAAGAAAACTTTCATTTTCAGAAATTGAAACTTTGTATCTAAAATTGTTTTCAATAAAAAAAGCTACTCCTCCTCCACGTTTGAAGACTCTATCGTTTCTAATCAGTGAATAACCATCAACGTTTATGAAGCTTGAATGTATTAAAGAATCGATTTCATTAATTTTTCGGACCAAAGAACAAATATTCACGTGACCCAACGAAATGAACATTTCTTAAACTACTAAAGTGCCCTTTCACAATAAAAATTTTAAAAAAACTCTGACGTGTTATCTAAGTTGGTATGTTACAATGTATGCTACTGTATTGTAATTGAACACTTTTTTAACTAATAAATTAATTGATCGATTTATTGATTGCTTATTTTTCTCCTATGAATAAATCGTATGCTTTTTATGAAATAAATGATTTTTTTTCCTTCAGTCTCCATATATTATATTTCTTTCTCACTTTCATCTTCTTTAGATAGAACCACCTCTCCCTCAGCAGCCAAAAATCACTGAGGAAATAGAATTCATGGATCTAGACTCTTTCGAGCTAACTATGGAAGAGATAGAACTTGAAGAGGTGGCGCAAGAAGAAAGTTACATAAAGTGGGGAGGAGCTGAAGAAGGCGGCGAAGGAGTCTCTCGGAAGGTATTCGGAGAGGGGGAAGAAGAATATCGGTATGAAGATGAAGGTCTCGAAGATTGGTATTATACTGCTACTAAACATTCTCAGTATTCGCTTAAAGAGGAACCAAGCAAAATTTCAGGACAGGTAAGATTTTCTCTGATTTAGTCATCTGCTCGCTAATATATCGATAGAAGTTTGAAATAAAGGTCTTGTTCAGTTCAGAAAAGTATCAAAAAAATGTATGTAAATTGAAAACAAACACGTCGAATCTCATTGAAAATTTATAAAGATATGTTTCTATATAACTAATAATTAATTCAATTCAAATTACATCAGGGCTAACATAATTCAGTTCATAAAGAATATTTCATACGGGGAAACTTTATCATGCTTCAGAGCTTTCGCACCAATTTTTATTTTTCTTGCGGTCTTTCGTAACGAAATTGAAATATTCATTTCAAATCATCTCACATCAAGTAACTCTTTTGTTCTTCACCAAGCATGTTTCTTCGGCAACAGATTACATGTGTATTAGTGGTCTAGAAAAATAAAGTGTATTATTTTGAAAATCAATTCGCATTTCTGGTTTCGTAGCGTGCAAAGTTTCATTTCTATGAAGATAGTGAGAGCCATGGCAACCACCGACTTGTAATAAGAGAAAAAGAAAGATTAAGCAAAATTAGAAGACTGAAACTGACCCAGTTACAAATCGGACGAAACAAAAATCTCGGAATAAGTATATGTATTTACGGACCATGACCCCGAAGTATAGGTTACGTTAGATCAAAAGTGAGTGGGTCTGTTCGACCCTCCACCGCAACCCGCAGGGGTTTGTTGTGGCTCACACCTTTTTTGAGGAAAAACACAAGCACTACAGGATAAACCTTAAGGCGCTCTAATAGCGGTGCTTGTGCGAGTGTAGTGATTCACATTAGATTTGAATCGCTGGAGATAAATCTAAGAAAGTTTATTCCACATGAACGCAGTTCTCCAAATGGACTAGTTTTTAAACAGCGAAGTTCGGCGTGTACTAAGTTTAACTTCAAAACGATGAGCAGTCACAGTCCGACGCGTATTTCTGCTATGCACCGCTCTTGGTGGAATCAATTGTGCCAAGTCCCTTGAACACTTCCCGTGAAAGTATCTATAGAAGAGAGACAAATCTCCAACCTTACTTCGATGTTCCAGACTATCAAGATTGCAAGTAATATTCGCGTCTCTCCAATCAGTCGGATGACTTCTTTCTAAATGGAATCCAGCAGCTTCAGGGTATGTTTAGGCGCGAAGCTACATGAGAACAATACTCCAATTAGGGTCTGATCTGAGCTTTGTAAAGCATCAACAGTTGCTAAGGTGTGTACAGTTTTATGGTTGGGAATAGTGTTCCAAGCTATTCAAACTTTACCAAATGAACCTAGCGTCGTAACGAAGCCGATTAGTTTGTATGGTGAGTGATCTTTCAGGTCAGGTGGTAAGAGTGTGGTTCTACCAAACTCTGAAAACCTGATTCGATCCGTAGCGGGGCAGGCAGAAAGTATATGCTCTGCTGTTTCATCATTTTTCAAACATAGGCCACACACTCTGTCTTCCAACAGCCCAAGTCTCTGCTTATGATGATTCAGACGACAGTGATCTGTGAAGAGTAGTTTATCCCTACTGTAATCCAACAACTGTTTGGTTTCAAGCTTCGAAGGGTGAATGAACGCCTAGGAGTGAGCCAATTCTGGGAGATTTTGCCAGAAATCTTTTGAACTTCTTGCCATTCAGGTGTTCCAAGTTTGTTTTGCAAAAACCTGAAGCAATGCCAATGGAAGGTTCTGTCTGGTTCGATGAAGCTTCTTGCAGCACCCTTTTTTTGCAAGGGAATCAGCAGCCTCATTGCCTTCCAGGCCAATGTGGCCAGGAATTCAGACCAGAGACAATTTGTTGAGTTTTCCTATCAAGAAGAGCCGTTTTTGGCAATTTGCTACCAATGTAGACATTGCTCGGTAGGAGCCAAGAGCTTCCAACGCTGCTCGAGTGTCCAAGAAAATTTTTATTGACTCATGTGTGAGGTTGGATTCTACCAATCTCTCCGCACACAAATCAATAGCATAGATTTCCGCTTGAAATACAGTCGCATAGGTTCCTAGGTTACCCCAAAGTATAACATCACGGTTGACATTACAGTTCCAAAATGGTACTTAGACATGAAAGAAAAAAAAATTGTGTATTTAGTATTTGTTATTTTTCTACAATAACATCTCCTTGCTCCTAGATCAAAACGGTTACCAATAAAACTTTTCAGACATTTCCAATAATTTATCACACAAGGGGTTTATAATATCATATTCATTTCCGAAATATCACTTCGACAACTTGTCATTTGATTTTGATCTTATTGTTCAAGGTATTTCAAATGTAATAGCGATATCTATTTCATGAACACAAGAGGAATTGTCTCCTCATAAAGACAAATCAGCTGTAGCCGAACATGCTCCCAAAAAATAAACAGCGTTAAAAAAATGTACAATTTTTTGATTCAATTCAACTTCAAATAGTGGTTGTTGGTGATTAAAAAAATGAAAAACCCAACGTTGGAATGATTTGGACCCAAGTGCTTCGCACTCAGGTCCATTCAAAGCTATTTGAGTTTCTGATTGCTCTCATTTTGTTATTAAGTACCGAACTTTCGAAAAATATTAGTTTCTATGTAACATTACAAACTTCTTGTTTTCACTTCTTGAGCCAATGTTCTCATTCTTATTTTCCGTTAAGAAATGAATATTTTGAAACAAAATAGCAGCTCAATCATTAACTTCAGAGTCAATTGTGATTGATTGAACTGGGTTATACAGGGTCTTCCAACGGGGACTCCCAACCAACATAACCCATGCCATCGTCATGGAATATTGGATGTTTCGAGCTCCACCCAAAAGAGCCGTGGTAAACATTTGAACGATGTTGTATTCCACACATAATGACATTAGTAGGTCTTTCAAACGAATGAAAAATTTCGATCCTATCTCACACATACTTTGTTTTATTCAAATGTAAAGATAGGTAGCGCTCAATGAAAGACCTTATAGATGGTTTTGCCTACTTACTC
This sequence comes from Leptinotarsa lineolata, assembly GCA_015342045.1. Lineage (NCBI taxonomy): Eukaryota > Metazoa > Arthropoda > Insecta > Coleoptera > Chrysomelidae > Leptinotarsa > Leptinotarsa lineolata. Next base: position 7,685 of record WOGR01001417.1, on the reverse strand, counting down.
AACAAGAAACAGTCACGATAGTCATAGAAAAAATATTTTATTTGTTTGAAACTGCATTTATTTCAATAATATTTAAATTATTTTCAAGGTGAACACCGACATAACGTATTTTCCGATAAAAAGAGAAATTCTTTACCCTACCGACCTGAGAGGAAAACAACAAATGAAATATCGTCTTCAAAAATACAAATTCACTGACGAAGACTGGGAAAATTATATGCCTCCCAGTCCTCCCGATGTAACAAAATCTCAAGAGCTCAGGAAGGAAACGAATTTCGTCGATTTACCCGATGATACTCAGATAATCATCGGTTCTAAGAACGTATCCAATTATGGAAAGGAAGTTGAATTCATAGCACCCTTCGTTTGTATTATGGCTGGGGTAGTTTCAAAAAAGTACTCGATTCTGTCTTGGACTCAAGATATTGTTGATTATATATTGAAGTGTGGAAATGAGTTATATGGAACGTCAAAATTCAGATATGATCAGGTAAAATGAACAGTTGATTTCTTCAACAATTTTTTTCTGTTTCCTAGAATGAATTTCAAGGATTTAAAAGTTTCCCAATGAAAAATTGATTTTTTCTGTTCAACCACAGTATTGAAAAAAAGAATTTTCAATTGTGAATCGAATAATATGCCTATCAGAACTGTATTTTTGTTCAATGGTAAATTCAACAAATACTCTTTATTACGATCTCCAAAAGGAGTTAAAACTATTATTCCAAATTGTTTTTCAAGTTTTCGTGAAAAAGCTAGCTATCTACATTGATTTTCTCACAAATTTCGTCGATTCTAGTATCTCCGGCAAAAAATACTATTTGCTTCACTCCTATGAAAAAAGATTTAAGTTCTATGGAGTAGCATAAAAATTGTACAGTATTTTATATTGATATCTAGGCTGAGATCTCCCTCCCCTGACCGGAAATAATATACATTATATCATCAACTCCAAAACTTTTAACTCTATAGGGATGCCATGTGCAAATTAATTTCTCTGACCAAGAAATCTCTCAGATCTTGACTACTTGACTATTTTTATCATCTCCATAAAACATTGAATAAACGTTAACAAGAGATCAGCTACTCAAACTAAATCAATTTCTTTCTCGACCAAATTCAAAAATGATATCAAAAGTGAGGGTTACAAGCACTAACGATCGATGGAATCGAAACATAATTTTTATCTCACCTGAACACTGTATTAGTTATGTTAAAATCAAAATTGTATTTTAATATAATTAAAACAATAACATTTATGATCACTTACCCTACGGTGCCATACATCGATAGATGTGTAACGTAGGACTCGATATAGTGAAACTTTTCTGTGGCCTGGATCGAATATCGAAAGACATTTGATACTAAATCGCTTGAGCTCATCTTGCATTGGCTCAGATACCTTGCGGCACCGGCACAATAGCTTGAACTGAAAACACTGTGACGGACTCGCTTCTCCATGGCATCTGAGTAAGCCAGAGTCCAAACAGAGCATATCATTTTCTGAAGGGGTATATTTCAAAGCGCTTTTCTCTTTTCTGTATTTTACTATTGCCATCATCCGTTGCGATCAGAAATACTCGAGGGTACAACTGTAACGACCGTGGAAATCGGAGGCATAAGGTTACCCATTCATTCAAAATGGATGACCTCTGGAGAAAGGATAATAATCAGTCCTCAAGGGTGGTATAATAGAAGAGTACATGCTATCGGTTTGGAATTTGGGATAGACACATTTGCCGCGGTCTATCTCAAAAGAGGACGATGCTTGAACTACGGAGAGGAGAATTACAGCTCCTGTATAGAAACATCTTACACCACCTTGATGTAGGAGAGACGTATACTTACCCCGGGGTGGAACAACACCAATCACAAGATGTAAGTTACTGAAGATCTATCTCCGCGGCAAGTATCATCAAAAACTCTGACATATCTGGTCTGGTCATCAGAACTATAGAGGAAGCACAAAGTTTCTGCTACAAATTTGCTCGTGGAGAATGCACCTCCATAAGAGTTCGCACCCCAAATCTTCCGTTACACGGTTCTACTTACCCCGACAACGGGAAGGCCGTGGACTCTTGAGTTTGGAGAGTCTACGTGAGCATTTTTAGGGCAGCTGCCTTAGCGGTTGACACCAGGTAGAGTTTTCAACTCCGAATGAGATGATCTTCTCTTTAAGCTTCGCAGACTTCATCCAAAACACTCATTTGAGATTGTTGTTGTGAATGTTGGAGTCATTGGTAGAATGATGCCCTCTCTACTCTTGAATCTTAATGACATGCCTGCTTGTCGCAATGAGGCAGATATCTTGGTTGTACAATTGCAGAAGGCTGTCATTCTAGTTTCATTACGCCTAACTATGGTACACGATTCTTGGACCCAACGCAACCAACGCAGCCTTTCAAGTGATGATAATAATAAACTAACTCCACTCGTTTGGGGTAGTAGAGTGGACTCGGTAGGAGATCTTTCAACTCGACGCAAAGACACGAAAAATGATACATCTCTATAAAAGTTTGCATTCCACGTCTGTTCCACAGTTGCTCTTCCCTCAACAACAGGAAGGCCGTTTACTTTTGAGTTTGAAATGTCTACATGACAAAATGATACTGGATGGACTCTATAGATCTATCAAGAGTTCGGATCGCCTTCTTTGCATGATCCGCGACCATAAGAGAGGAAGAATTAGAGCATATCTCTTCAGGATAGCTGCCCGAGCGGCTGATTAATTCGATGTAGTTTATAAAACTGAACTAGGGGACCACAACTCTCTCACCAACAATAGGCTCACATAATAGCTGCAGGGATCACTGCACTCTCGCGGCAACACAAGGATGTCAATGCAAGGGGTGTTCTTGAGTCTTAAAGTCGGAAATTGAGGGGTTCATCATGACCCGCCAGGATGGTGTCTTCCTTAGTCTACCACAGTCGTGTGTTGGGTATAGCGGTTTTTGGCACAATGTTCAGGGTCTGCCGCGAAGCTCCTCAAACCCTAATGCACTTGCTGTCATCATGCCCAGCATATGCGGCCTCTGCCTATACGCAGCCTCAGCCATAACGCAGGCCTGGAGTGCTCAACTAGCATTACCGACACTGTCACGGTATTAACGAGACACTGGTGTTACCCTACTTTCTGGGAGATATTGTGGAAAATGAAAAGTGTTATATTCATCAAAACAATTCATTCCCTATCGTCAGGCTCTCATTCATCGGAGAAAGACAATATTTGTCATGGAGTTTTCAGCTCTAAGTGAGATGAATATCGACATTTTCTCTTTGAACTCCGCAAACTATATCCAGATGCAAACCACTCTGTTGAGATGGTTATTCTGATTATTGGAGTCCTTGGTGGAATGATACCCTCACTACTCTTGAATCTCAAGATCATGCCGGCTTGCTACACGAAAACAAAAATCTTGGCCGGACAAATGCAAAAGGCTCATTGGTTCATTGCATCTGTTTTGGGCACATGACTTTCGGACCCAATGATCACTTACATCACGTTGTGGGGATTGGTTATTGAGTAATAATAATATCGTGTCCTATCGAATGTGTCGGAGCTTTAGGGACAGGGCCTCACCAGCTCACCCTTAGATGATTAATAATATCAATGAATTTTAATAGCTTGCTTCTACTCAGGTTAGCTCAGATCACATAATGGAGACACTTTCTTTTGATTTTATTCAGATTTGTTTTGCCTAATTTCATGTAGAAGATCATTAAACATCTGAGAGCCTTTATGGAAAATATTGTTTCCGTCGAGACTTCGTCCAAATTGTGTTAGTATAAATATTGCCGTAACTCCAGTTTGATGAGAATGACTATCATGAACAGATGCTATGTTAATAAAAAAATTGGATGATATATGAATTGTTGAGTATTTTTTTAATCACTGCTGATTAAAAAAATACTCAATACTTGATTTGAAATTACAGTTAGTTTTTCACTTGACAGAGGTGTCTCTTCACCAGACAACCAAGAGGCAAAGACCACTGGGAAAATATTTGGTGTTCCTATCTTATCTGCATCATAAATATTTATGCTAGAAGACACAGCATGTCAGCCATGAATCACATTTGATGGATTATTGACCGTTTCGGACTATGATCATCATGGTTCGACCTATGAATGACTTAAGAAAAAAACGGCAAAGTGCCGGCAGAAGTGAAAACTTGAATCTTCTCTGAAAAACGAATATTATGTATTGTTATCTCTTTTCATTTATTTTCATTAGAAATTATTTGTTTGGTAAACCTAAACCGCCGCACATTTGCTTATTGTGATGTTATGAAAATCTAGGTTGATGCTATAAAGTATAAACATATTACAAATGATACATCTAAAATGTGAAAGTACATATGTATCCATATTCATAATTTCGTTAAGCAGTATGGTAGACTCGGTCGAAACCTAACCTGAATAATAAAATTATATCAATTAAAAAATGAATCTGACACCCATTGACATATTTTTTCTATGCTAACACCGAATGACATCTTGACTTTTGGAGTTTTAATTTCCTATATTTATTCAACACAATGGACGATGCTTTACAAATCTATGCCTTGCTCTACCTTTAATATTCCTTGAGAACCGATAACTACACCATGAATGCGCGTAGCACGCTGTAACACAAAAATACACGCACATTCACGCAAGCGCCCTGCGCCGCCAAATTAAACAGCAGGTGCTCCGACTTACGAATTTTCGATCAGGTCACGTGTCCTGACGTTAGTTTCACATTTTCTTACCCATCACAAAAGTGCACAACGCCGCTAAAGAAATTTTCTCTTAAAAACTTTTCCTATCTTTCCAAGATCATTCACTTATGAATTTCAGAAATGTCAGAGAAATTGTACTTTTCGAAAGCTTCCTATCATTTAGATCCATGGTTTTCAGTATCGCACAATTTCAGTAAGTTGTGATGTAGATGATATTTCAACAAAAATTTATTAATTCACCATACTTGTCAAATTTTTCCATTCCACTCAATGGTCGCCATAAGATCTCAAGACTTTTTTTTTAGTTTCGATCTTGTCTACTATCTTTATTTGATCTTGAAACCATTGACCATTTCAGTTGTCCCAGATTTTACAAACATCAATTCAACGGCACAGCAATAATAATTTAAATGGTATATGCTTAGATTCAATTGAAAACTTCATCGATAATTATCATCAATGATACAATCATTTTGTTTCAAGGATGGTTAAATGGGTAACAGAATCAATTTGTCTTAAAATAACAATTGTTTTTTGCCAATGTTTGGAATGTGATTAAATTTTTTTCAGAGCTGGGAAAGGAGTTTCTTCGCGTTTAAAATATAACTATTATAAAAAACTTCAGGTCTACCAGATACATAATAAAAATCTATAAAACACTAAATTGGATGTTATACCTATTACTGAACATTGGAACACTTCTTGTTTCGTTTTTTCATTTCGAGAAACAATTTGGTACTGTATTATTAATCTCTTTTTCTGTTGGAACAACCTATGTATTTATTGATAATTGCAAATATCATATTCTCACAAACTTGACTAATTCGATCTTTTCATTGTATGTGGATGCAAAAAACTTGATTTCATTCAGTATCTGATATTTAAAATGAACTTGCAGGTCTCCACCTTGGAAATACCAAGAATAACACTGGGTACAAATAGTTTCCGGGTTCTTGTGCAATATATTTTCGACAGTTATACAAGACAAAATATATTGGAACTGGCCCTGAATAAAATACTTTTCGTGAGATCGGATATAGGTGTAATAGTCACACCCCTTTATGCATGTGCTGTTTTTTTAAAGAACCATCTCTACTACATGTACGATTGTTTCGGAAACAATGAAGTTGGACTCAGTGAAGGTGAGTAAAACCTATAAACAATTGTGAATGAGAAAAAACTGAATTTTTTGACCTTTCCAATCGTGATAGCGAACTGTAGCGTTATTGAAAATTGGAAGTCTGGTCAGTAATATCTCTTGATCATAAAAAATCAAACAAGCGTTTTATTGTATGTATTTTTCAAAAATGGGCTTCAATATGAATGTATGTTTTACATAATGATGAAAAATCAATAATTGGGCTCGACGCCCAATTCGTTAAATTTTTGGAAGGGGATTTACGAAACATTAGGACAGACGCTGTCATAGAGCAGTGTTGGCTGCTGCTGACACAACTTTTGGAAGTGCCTGGGATGCTCATCAGCAACCAATATCCTGAAAGTCTCTAATCGTAAAGTTTCCACTTTTCATCTCACGTGACGATTCGACCCAAAAAAAGTACCGTTTTAGTTGCGTAAAAGCAAATAAAAACAGCCTCGAAACGTGACAATTTCTGTCTATCGTTCAAATAGTGAGGCACCAATCGAGCTTTTGGCCTTTACAACACGTTTTGAACCATCAAAAGAAGCATAAGAGCTAGCTCTCAATTCTTCCGTCATCCCACGCATCGTTTGTGATTGGTCATTCTCCACCAGTCTCCTCAAATCTTCGTCCTGGATTATTGTAGGTCGATCACTTCGGGGCTCCAGAACGAAATTTTGCAAAGCAACGTTGAATAGTCAGTTCATTAACACTACCATTGCCAAAGGCCTGCTTGATTTTTCGGGCTGTTTAGGCAGCGGTTTGGTTCAATTTGAATTCGTAAGGAAAAATTGGCCGAAAATTGCTGAAAATTGACATAATCTAGTAATAAACTGAGAAGAGACAAAAAAGTTTTGGAAAAAAATCAGCATCAATGTATATGGTACAAAATTCCCTATCGATCAGTATATACAGAGTGAGTCAACAAGATTCTCTCGGTCCATTGCTATCAGGGAAAATTTTTTTTCGAATTGCTCAATTTTTTTTAGCAGTTATATCGGTAGATACTATCTTTCAAAATTGTTTTCTCGCATACTAGGTGATTCAGTAGAGCGTGGCCAACCAAAGTTATATTTTTTGAATAGAATGCCCAATATATAAATACGTCATTCGATTTCATATTTCTTTAACTCTCTGAGGAATTTTTTTTCCAATTTTCATTGCGGCATTGCCAAGTTATTCCATAAAAACCTATTTTGCAGATAATTTTTTTTAATTCACCACCCGCAGCAATTAAGAGGATTTTTTCAAAGAATAGTTTGTCAACATCACTATGATAATTTCTGGGATCTCAACTTTCGAAAATAATATATAGGGTGCTCGATAAAATCGGTCAAGTTTTCAAACAGACATGATTCGACTTTTACGTATTTTTCATTTGTATGAAATGTTTCAACATTTCACTTCATTTTTCATCAGAGGCATACTATACGAAAAACATATATTTCACAAATCATACTGTTTTATTAATTGTTGTAACCACAAAAAATTCATTCATTTACTTTCACTTACTCAAATTTTTTTCCATATGGACAATAACGTCAGTCTCACTTGTTATCTCACGCAAACTATGTCGTTGTGGATTCTGATCCTTCTTTTTTGAAATGTGATAGAGTCAGATTGCCAAAATTGCAGAACCCCTGTGTTCTTCTTTCATGCGGCTCACGTAGAAGATGTAACGAACGCTTTGAAATCTCTGGGTTGGATGAACATGGCTGAAAAGAGAGTTCTTCATACCTGCTGCCTAACCCAACCTAACCTAACCCAACCTAATCAAACTTAACCTAACCTCACCTGACCTGACCTGACCTGACCTGATCCGA
>WOGR01001416.1:0-19997 GCA_015342045.1 Leptinotarsa lineolata | reverse complement strand
ATATGTGTCATTGCTAAACTGTAAATATTGTTAATGAAAATGAAGAAGAGAATGATGTAACTTTCAACCCCAGAGTTCACTAAATGAAGATAAAATTTTTCGAAGCTTTTTTTTCAAAATGCTCTTTAATCAATCACGTGTGTCTGTAGTATTCATGCCTTCATATATGAAATTCATTTCGCTCCAAGTGAAATAATTTTTAATTCATTGTCATTTGGAGATCCTGCTTATTCGAGAGACATATACGTGACATGAATGTATGGAAAGAATTCCTAGATATTTGCCCCACATTGGCAGCTATTTTCATTAAAACGCTTCTCCATATTTTCTTTCTTGGAATGGAATGGAAGGAATATTTTATTCTTTGGTCGAATCCTGAATGTTCATAGCATTTTCTTCCAGAATTTATTCGAAATCACATGTATAGTTCATTCATGAAGTACAGAGGGACAGTTGGTTAGCGTAAGTAGTTCGTTCACGCAATCACTCAACCGCAATGTGAACGTTGGTTCGATCTCATCAGACGGACGATCGATGTTCTTTAGGTATCGTTCAACCCGTGTTAGAAATCAAACTTTAGAAGGTAAGACCTTGTTAATGCTCAGCTTGCTCAAGTTTCGACACCTGAGGGTTGTCGTTCGTAAGGGGACGGTAGCTGGTCAATGTTAAAACATAACTTTCATCATTCAAAAAAAATGACTTGAAATGACATTCGTTTCCAGATCAAATATATGAAACCTAAGAGATAGTCATGACGACTCACCTTATTACAACAAGATCAATAGGATTTGAAGTAAACTCAACCACCGATAAAGAAAGAAAAATCCCACAGTGAAAGCTGCAGAGAGAAAAAAAGTGATTTCTCATTGGGACTCTCATTTATTTCACTTAGGTATATAATCATCGATTCTCAAAATTTTAAATATTTGATAAAAAATCGAACGGTGAAATTCAAGACCTCGTTAATCCTAATCTCGCACAAGTTTAGATTGTTAGGGATGTCGTTCGTAAGTAATCGACATATTTTATCAGAACAGATTTTTAGCAATTGCTCAAAAAGACACCGTGGGTTGAGGTACATGAATAGAGTTATTTTTCATCGATTGTCATTCAAGTTAAAAAATTATTGGTGTGTCACGAACAATATTGCCTTCATCAATATTTTTGTTCAAGTCGTTCTCATCCACCATTGAGGTGGTATTCGTGGGAAAAACGAATGGAAATGAATAGGTTGTCGATTATCCATGAACCGTATGATTCATCCAACGAAGTAATGATATTATCTGCCACCATCGACCAAGATATGAAATTTTAATTTGCAGTAATTTCCGAGGTATCCATAACATTGAACATTTCCAATTCAACTTTGAACATGACGTATATTCAGAACTGAGCAGCTTTTTCAATAGTCCTTGAAAACTTTTCTTCATAAAATATGAAATATTTTTATGCGATTACTGACGATCATTTCTGAAAGTACTAATAGCTTTCATCAACGACCCCCTTCCATCGCCCTTAAGAAAATTGAAGGGTAACTTAATTTTTGCATTAGTTATTACTTTCATTTTCCATTGGCTTTTACATACTTCAATAATGTTATGTTTGGAAGGTGTCGGTTTTTACTGTTTGAAATTGATTTATTTCGTTTGAGAATCTGCTACAAACCAAATCTGTTTTGATTTGACACGTATTTTCTAGATAATTCAGGAATTTTGAAATTACATTCATTTGTTTCTTCTTGGCTTGTCATTGCAAGAAAATAATTTATGTATCTCTAATGAAACATACAAGAACGAGAGTAATTTTCATTGATGCGCGTTTCGCTAACCAAGTTAATATCATCAGATATGACTAAAATTGATTCTTATATGTGAATCATTTGAAAGAATCTTCACCTTTATCATTGTTGCTTTATTTTTGGATTTTTAGACTTTCGAAGGTATCTAACAACCTGTTTTCATGTACTATCAATTTCGAGCATCTTTCCTGTATTCGTTTGTCGTTTTCCCAGCTAGATTGAGCAACACTAGACTTATCTGGTCTTTGAAACCAAATCTGGGAAAATTCCTCTTTGAAACGAGTCATTACAGTCTGCTCAGTTCGACCAACATATTTATTGTCACAGACTTCACAGTCCGTTTCATAAATCATATTCTGTTTTTTTAGGTTGATCAATACTTGTTGAAGTATACGAGTAGTTTCCAGTCCCTAGAAAGTGATAGTTTTTAATTTAAGCTGACAGTTATATGGTCGCGCATGCGAAAGTAGGTTATTAATGTTTGTTGTTGTTATGTCACAGATGCTATTTGGGAAATACTTTTTCCAAGTGAAGAGGTAATTTTTATAAATGTAATTTGGAAGTTTTCTATTTGTTAAATGATGAAGATGAGGATATAGTGGAGTTCATTGAAGCAGAAAGAAGACCTTATATTGTTGATGAACGTAATGACTTTTTCAATGAATTAGTTGAGGTGGATTTTGTGAGAAGATTCAGATTGGGGAAAAATACAGTATTATTCATATATAATAGAACAAATAGACCAAGTACTTGAAACACCAACATATGGATAAAATTGGGTGTTCTTTTATTGCTCATTTTAATTCTTCATATGCCCTTGTTGCAGTTGTCATTTTTGAAAATCAATCCTCCAAAAGAGACAAGCCCCTCAAAATGTCACTCATGCCAATCTTAGTTAACTGACAGTTATTAAACATTAGCATCCGTCAGGGTATGATAAACGATTTGATTAGTAACTGCAACATTGACTATTAGCTAAGCTTAGCTTTGAGGTAGGTAACAGAAGCATTTAACTACGTATTGATGAACCGGCCCTTATTCACATTTCTTATAACTAGGACATACTAAGAACTCATTCAATGAATTTCATTTCAAGAGTGAATGATAATCCAGATGACTAGAAAATGCAATTTGATTTTGATCATTTGTTGTTGTTCAGCGAACCAAGCGTTAAAAAAAGTGCTCTAGTTCTGGTGTAAGGAAAAAATGTTTTATTAGATTCATTTCCCGCCAGATGTTTCAATTCTGCAGCCTCATTGATAATCAGTATTCTTCTTGCCATTTTCATACAATTCCAGAATTTTCAATCACGCAACAAGTTATTCCAAATAAAACATAAAAAACCTATCAAAAATCGAACTGAAAACATTCCTTCTATTGAGAGTCACTCAAAACTGTTTCCCCATCTTCTTGTTTTCTATCTATTTACAAAAAAACGGAGCCCTCCATTTGATGAACTAATTGAAATGCGAAGTATTGTCCGTTTCGTCTGGCTGGAGATATGGTTGAATAGTTCCACCTCCTCGTCGTCATAAAATCTGTCTCAATTATTTTTCAATTAAAATAAATTCTCTGATAAACCCATTATTAAAGCAGGGAAGGTTTATTACATTCTGCATTTAATAGGCAACGTAATATAACATTAGGTGCATAAACCGGATTTTCGAACTATTAAAGTTTCGTGATTTTACATTAACATTAGGAAACGTAAATGAGGAGTGTTTGCTAAGAAGAGTACTTAGCGACTAGTATGTAACAATGACTTAAGAGACCGACCGATAGAAAAGCGTTATTATCTGAAATGCTAACACGTAGTCAACTTAATGTTACTATGTTGGTTTAAAAATCATGCACTCTCTATACAATTAGTTTTGTCATGTAGGTAAACAACTAACACGCACATATCAGAGTTGAACATAATTTTTGTATAAAGGAATCAATTTTAGTATATTTTCATGAAATAGCCAATAATATAACATTACTTGCGTCCGAGTGGGCGCTATCATTTTTTTTAACTGAAAGGGGATCGTGTGATAGCTCGTTTGATAGGTATTTTATTTCTCTATTCAACCCTTCTTTATTTATAGAAATCCGATCAGCCGTCCCTGAGTAATTATTGGTTTCATATTCGTTTCAAGAATCTGCAAACGAACGATGAATATCATAAACATTTCAAACTCACTCCGGTTATTTCCAATAAATGTTGGAAGTCTGACCATTAATTGATTCCCTACATTATGAAATGTTCCTGAGGCAATATCGGAGTAAGCACCCTTTTCCCTATCCACTAGTTCTGAAATGAACTGCGGTCGTGCATATTACACTTAAGATGTTACATATCTCTTTAAAAACATCTAGCGGCATTATATCGGGGGATCTACTAGGCTTTGAGTTTTCAACTTTTCAGAAAGATAAGGTACATCTTTATTACGATAGGCTGATTTGAAAGTGGCTGAATGGCAATTATCGGAATCGGTGGATAGGCGAACGTGCTTCTTCAGAATGACCCGCTAGATTTCCTGACATGACGCCTTCAGATTATTTGTGTGGATTCGTGAAATCTAAAGTATATCTTACAAAACTGCAGTTTATTCCAGAACTCATGGTTAGAATATGGTTAGAATAAGAGGTGCTCCTAACGAAATTACCCAGAAACCTATAATGTAAAAAATTAATTTGCAAACAAATTTCATTATTATCGGAAAGTGAATGTTGAACATTTATTGGAGTTAACTGTAGTAAGATTTGGATACATTTTTTTAAATCATGATATTTATCATTTGCAGATCTTTGAAACGGATAAAAAACTACTAATGACTCAGAAACGGCTGATAAAATTTCTATAAATGAAAGAGGGTTGGATGAAGAAGTAGAAATACCTGTTGATCATAAGACTCCCCTTTTCATTGAAAAAGTTTATTACGCTCTCTCGGCGACAAGTGATGCAAAACTATTGTCTTTCTTATCAAAGAGTACCAGAAATGTTATCATTCCACTCCAATTTTCTTCGACCTTGATATTTTGTGTTTGAAGGTGATTGACAATGTTTCGTGTTGAATTTCATCAGTTCGGACTTCCATTGTCTAATATTGCACAAAATGATTCGAAATCCCTGAAGAATAGCTGAAAATAACAAATATATCAAGCAAGAGGAAACCCTGAATTGAATTTACAGTGAAATAAAATACAAGTAAAAAATTAAAACAAAAAAAAAATAGATAAAATTAAAAATTCAGCGATTTCAAGTCACGTTACTTCAGTTTCGATTGTTAGTATCCACAATCGTCTTCGGGAAATGACTGATGATATTTTGTCCCGTTCAAAAGTTGAGAAGCGGAGATATTTACGTCTGCACTGTATACATTGATCCATACTATCACTCATAATTGTAAAGATCAGAAATCGTAATCAAAAATATTTTTCCAGCTTGTAGAAGTTTTTACTCATCAGATATCCTACCAAATATCTGAATACATTTTGGACAGTTAATCCCATCAGCTGAATTGGTTAATGGTTGTATATATAAATCAGTGAGTGCTTTGTCAAAGATGAATTGGCATATGAAAAATACGTTTTTTCTTGCCATGACTGCTTTTCCCTAATGGAATTCACTCATTTTCCTTATATTTGCTTTATAGCTTTGAATGTTAACTTCAGTACTCGGTTCCTGCAGCTCAAATTCACTTTGACACAGAATCCGATTGCAACAACTCCAATATGGAGTTTCATACAGCTATCTGGTATATTTCATTGACCGCAAAACAACCATGCGATCCTTAATATGGGAGTGAAATTTAAAGTTGCAGTCATTATACGTACTGCAAGAAATCTGCTTTCAATGGGATCATTATTTAATGTTTCATTGATTTCGGTCAAAGGGTAGCTGACTGGAAAGTTCGTTAAAAAGTGAGACCTAGATAATTCTTAGCTTGCACAAGTTTCGACTATTGAGAGAGGTCATTTTTGTGGGGACAACAGCTGGTTGAAAGTCTGTTCATAGGTACGTTTGTAGATAGCATATCGGTTTATTATTATCATTTGTTTTAGTTTTAGTTTATTTTAGTCTAATTTCAGTTTTGTCGAGAAATTATGAGATTCTCTCACCTCACCTCAAATTAGCAGATATAGTTCGGATTTTTTTTATTGAAATTATGATATTATCGTTTGTTTGCGGATTCTTAAAACGAATATGAGGTCCGATTTCCAAAAGTAAAACATTATGGGAGAGAGAATGAAATTACCTATCAAATGAAGTATGATCCCATTTTCATAAAAAAAACTGGTAGCACCCTCTCGGCGACGATTTTTGTTCTTCTCATCAAAAATAACTGAAAATGATCAAATGAAACACCGAGGTAAATCAAAAAAGAAAGATTGGACCTGAAAGTGATTCGTAGTGGACGTCGCGTACAATCTTCCTTTTTTTGCTTGAGCCGTTTCTTACAGAAATACCCTAATTTATTGGCGATTTCTATAAAAATATTATATTTCATATTCCATTTTTCAGTTTCGATATATGGAGTCGTTAAGAGCCCTAAGTATCACCTTGAATTATTGCCTATTTCAACCAATTAGCCAATAAAAAAGTCAAAGATAACGAGAGGGTCATCAAAAAAGGCACTGCTGATGTGTAAGGAAAAACATTATTGAAAGAAAATTAGCATAAACAACATCAAAAAACACGGCTACAAGCAACATAAAAAAGTAAGTGATATATCACCATAAACATTTTCTTGAAAAGTATTTCTTGCACTATGAAAAGTGCACAGATCTCAGAAAGCCAAGCTCCTTACGTTGAAAAATGTGGCTTGGCCGACTGTTCACTCTAGGAGTTATTGGCACAATAATACATTTATAATCATAAGCCCATGGTGTCTACTTGATTCCTATGAATCGGTCAGTCGATACATTTCATCTGTAGATAACAATATATACTGTCAAAAGATAGTACTGAGTAAGAGTTATGATGCAAACAAAAGCTCTTGTTGATTGAACCCAAACCTAAACTTTATTGTTTTCCTTTGGAGACCAGCTGACAGTGATAGTGTTGTCATATCAGAGAAAGTCATGAATAATTTTACCAACAGTGAAATGGCTGACATGCACTTAATTCATGGATTAGCAAAGGAAATGCGGAAGAAGCACGGATAATTTATCAGGACATATATCTCAACAGAGCAATTCCATGTGCTGAAACATTCAGAAGGCTACATGCAATTATGTGAAACTGGGAGCTTAAATAAATGTGCGGGTGGTGAAAGACCAGAAACTGTAACAATGCCTGAACTAGAAGAAGCTATACTTGATGCAATAGAAGAAAATCCTTCAAACAGTACCAGGAAGATAGCACTGCAGCTGAAAGTCAGCCTAAAAACCGTATGGACAGTTTTAAAAAGGAACTTCCTATACACATGATACAAACAGCGGGTCCAAGCTATACTGTCTCGGGATTTTCACACAAGATTGTTGTTTTGCAAGTGGTTGATTCATACGATAGCACACAATGATAATCTTTTACCAAATATTTCATTTACAGATGAAGCGAATTCTTCACGAGATGCTATTATGAACTTTCACAATGACCGTTTTTGGACCGACTAAAATATCCACATCATTAGAGAAAGTCATTTTCAACAACAATTTTAGCAGAACGGTTGGGAAGAAATGATTGGTGACTGCCTAATGGGCCCATTTTTTATACCAACAAGATTAACAAGTGGATCCAACAAGGACTTTCTGCGGAACCATTTATCCATTTTGTTAGAAAAAGTGCTGGTACTTGTAAAAGACAATCAGTGATTTATGCATGACGGAGCCTCAGATCATTTTAGTGATCTTGTTCGTCAACATCTCGACATCACCTATACTAATCACTGGATTGGACGTACAGGACCTCAAAATTGGCCAGCTCGCAGTCCTGATATGAATCCTCTAAATTTCTGTTTGAGGGGTCATTTGGAGGGTTTTATTTATAAAACTCCTGTACTAGATATGAATGACTTGAGGAATCGAATAATTGACGATTGCAATGTCATAAGGGATACTACAAGTATTTTTGAACGTGCAGACGATCAATGACAAATCGATTGCAGTCGTGTATTTCATTGGAAGGTGGACATTTTGCTCATTACCTTAAGTTCGAAATTGTTCATTGTTTACTTTTAGTTTTCATTTTATGTAGTCCATGGATAGTTTTTGGAAGTGATTTTCTTTTTTTTCGAAAACGAAGTTTTATATGAAGAAAACACAATCTTCAAGAAGGTTGTATTTTTAGTTGCCTAATCGACAAAAAAATAAAAAACTACAAAAAGTCAGTGGCGTTTTTTTCTCAGTATAGTTGGCTGTGGTGGACCTGATGATTTCAATATAGTCTGGGCTAAATGAGTGCCTTATTACTTCAAATAACTTTAACAAATTTCAACCAAATCGGTGTAAGGATATTTATGATTTTTAATAAATACCTTTTTTTTTAAACTTCAACGCCTTGTATCTCAGAAACGAAGCAACTCCAGATATATTTTCATAAAAACACCCAGGGAAACACCCTGTATATGCGAATATAACATTTTTCAACAGTTATCTCTCTCCTATCCCTACAATAATAAATACAAATTTTCAATTGTTCAAAACAGGGCTGAAAGTGTTCTTCTATGATGTTCTTCAAAACGTGCGTCACTCTTCCACATCTTCAATAGCTCAAAACCTAATGAAATCAATAAATTATGGACGCAACAGTGATGAACGCAACTCCTATACCATCAATTTGTTGAAAAACATGTTCCTTCTTTCTAACTGACTAACTTTTGTTAATTCCAGAATGGATCACGATGAGTTCAGGTGCCGAGGAAAAGAAATGATAGAATATATCTGTGGTTACATGGAAAACCTAGAGACTAGACGAGTAACACCTAATATAGAACCAGGTTACCTTCGAAAACTGCTACCAGAGGAAGCTCCTGAAAATTCTGAAGATTGGGATAAAATCATGGAAGATGTAGAATCGAAAATCATGCCTGGAGTAACGCACTGGCAACATCCAAGGTTTCATGCATATTTCCCGAGCGGAAATTCCTACCCATCCATTCTTGGAGATATGCTTTCAGCTGGTATCGGGTGTATAGGATTTTCTTGGGTGAGTCAATTAGTCAGCAATGATTTCTCCATCGTTCTATAACTTATATTCATCTCTTCAAAGAATTCAGAGTCTTAACAGTCATAGAACTGTACTTCAAAATCTTATTGATATTTACCCACAAAAATCGCAATCCATCTGATGCATTATCTTACGATGGTGTTACAACTAGAGCAGTGTCAAATAGAAATATAGAAGTTTCATCCTTTAACTATATGTTGACGAGATACAGTTTCAATTATCTTGGTAAAAAATTGTACAGTATGGTAGATAAATCAGTTAGGGATCTCAAGTTTCTCATTTTTTTACAAATCACAAATAACTCCGTGTATCGTTGAGAATTCCAACCAGTTGATGCGAAAGTTTTTTAAACTCACACACATAATCTTTAACTACTATCTATCGCAACTTCTCTACCTTTCATCTTTATTCATTCCTTTTTCTCAAATTCGGTTGCAAATAATTATGTCTGAGTTCATAGTCCTTTGTTGCGTGACACATCACATTTCTTAACGTTGCATTACAGAGGACTAAAAAACTGGCGGTGTAAATTTACCGGAATTGAAATAAAAACCCGAAATTCGTTGTTTTTTTTGCTAGTTACTTGCTAGAACATTAATTTTGTTGGTCGAACTGATCGCAAAAAATCGGCAACAGTCCTAGCTTTCCTTTAAGATAGCATGAAACTGACTAAAATTTGAATTCATGGATCAAACAAATGAAGGTAAATTTGTTGCTGATTTGTTGCTGTAAGATGCTACACAAAAAAAATTGATTTTTTTAAACAAATTTAAATTAGGGAGTGTCCACGTTAGCTCAACTGTCGATTTTTCTGTCTTGAAACTTGAATTAATATTTGTTGCTCCTCATGAAACGCACCAATTGAGTGCAGATAGTCAGCAACAAAATTAAAACTGTAAGTCGAATGGGTTTGGAGATTAGTCAACCTACAAACCGGCTACGCCTAGCTTAACTCTCGATTTTTTCGTGAAAAACTTTTCAGTCAGCAACTAAATTCAAACCGCAAGTCGGAAGAGATTGGAGACTGGTAAACCAACAAACCGGTCAGGCTCAATTTTTTGATCTTGAAAATTGAATTAATATTTTTTGCTCCTCATAAAATGCACTGACTGAGTGCAGAAAGTCAGCAACAAAATCGAAACCGGTTTGTAGGTTTACCAGTCTCAAATATCTTCCGACTTCAGGTTTTAATTTTGTTGCTGACTATCTGCAGTGCATTTTATGAGGAGCAACAAATTAATATGGAAAGTTATTTGCGAGAGTTAAGCTAGCTTGGCCCGTTCGTAGGTATATCAACCTGTTAACTTTTTCTACTTCCGGCTTCCATTTTGTTGCTGACTCTCTGTACTCAGAAAATTTATTTTACGAACAGCAACAAATTATTGTGCAAATTATTTTACGGAAAAATCGAGAGTTAGGCTAGCGTGGCCGGTTTGTTGATTTACCAGTCTCCAAACTCTTTCGACTTTCGGTTTCAACTCTCTGCACTCAGTCAGTGTGTTTTATGAAAAACAAAAAATATTAATTCAAGTTTGAAGACCAAAAAATCGAAAGTTAGGCTAGCCTGACCGGTTTTTAGGTTTACTAGATTCCAATTTCTTCTGACTTGCGGTTTTGATTTTGTATCTGACTTGCTGCACTCAGTCAGTGCGTTTTATGAGGGACAACGAATTATTGAGGAAAGTTTTTTTACGAAAAATTCGAGAGCCTCCAAACCCCTTCGACTTCCGGTTTCAATTTTGTTGCTGACTCTCTGTACTCAGTCAGTGCGTTGCAAAAAATATTAATTCAAGTTTTTATACCAAAAAAGCGAGAGTTGAGCTAGCGTGGCTGGTGTGTTGGTTTAACAGTCTCCAAACTCTTTCGACTTTCGGTTTCAATTTTGTTGCTGACTCTCAGCACTCAATTTTTGCGTTTTATGAGAAGCAACAAATATTAATTCATGTTTTAACACGAAAAAAATCGAGAGTTAAGCTACCGTGGACACATTCTAATTTGACTAATTTTTTTTCAATTTTTTTTGAAGCATTTAACAGTCATAAAGTACCAACAAATTAACCTTCATTTATTCGATACATGAATTCAAATTTCAGTCAGTTCCTTGCTATCTTAACAGAAATCTAGGACTGTTGATTTTTCGCGATCGGTTCGAGCAACAAAATTACCGTTCTAGCAACTAATTAGCGACCAAAAAGCAACAAACCTTGGGATTTTTTTTATTCCGTTAACACCGCCAGTTTTTCAGACCTGCATTAAAGACATATTTGAAACTACGGTATAACTGCAAGAGCTTGCTCAGTAGTGATTTGTCTTATTGTTTTGTTTTATTTGTTTGTTCAGATTATATAATTACACACATTGTGATGCGTTGTATTTACTGTACACATAAATTATATCTATGTATGTATATTAAACTATATCACATATTATATTATATTTAATTATATTGGTGGTGCGTTCTCCGTACTCAAGTATTATATCTATGTGTTTTATAGGAACAATGAATTCTATTTTATTCTATTGAATACCGGCATCGAAAGGTAAAGTTCCGAAGCCTTCTACTTCTGATAGCAACGTATCATCAACAATTTGGGGAGTTACCAGCGAAAGCTCACACAAAAATGTTATCAAAGGATTGTGGAAGTTCTGGATACGCAATATGAACGACTATACTAGAGTCAACTCAGCAAAAGATACCGACAACTAAAATAGACCATGCAGGTCTATTTTAGTTACTAAAATATCTCTACCAATAGATAGTACACCAAATGAAGAGAAAAACCGTGGAGTTTCTGGATCAAAATACCACATTCAAATACAGCAGGAAGTTCGCACTAGAAATAAGATGAGGTTTGCAAATGATGACACGAAAACGGTAAGCAGTCGCACTCCGGGATGAGAATTGGTTTTCGGTGCTCATAGCGCCAGAATTTTTGTTCAAATAATGAAGGCAAACGAACAAGGCCTATATGTCAAAGTTTATCTGAATGATAGGGAATGCATCTTGTCCTAGGAAGCTCCAGAACACGTATTCAAAAAACACACTTCAATATAAGATTCACACTTGAAAGTTTATAAAACCGCGACACTTCTTTCGCTATTCGATAGTATCTTCGGGCGTCACAATACTGTTACAAAAATTTTATGTCGTGCTTTTATAGCAATTTGAATCATTACCTGAGCTATCATTTTACCTAATTTTGAAATCTGCCCTAATTAGCAATTACATCGTAGCATCGTAGATTCATGATGATACAAATTACTATGAAAGCACGACACAGAATTTGTACAAAGAGTATTGTGACGCCCGAAGATGGTATCGTATAGCAAACCAAGTGTCACGTGTTGGTTTCTGACATCAAACTGTAATGATTTATGTCATTGGCAATATTGAACTGTTATATTGGCAAAAATGTACGCTTCCTGTTTTTTTTAATAAAAAAAGGTAGTCGAGATCGAACAGCAAACAAGCGTGGTTGTTTTTGTTTTATTCCCGAAGTTCACGCGTTTATTATTTTTTTTTCAAGTTGTAACCATAGTTAGTTGTGTGTATTACGCAGTTCAGAATATCTCAGGACTCAAAATGGCAGTTAATTTTTTATCCAGTGTCTCGAAGTTAAATGGCCGAGAGAATTATAGTGACTGGTCGTTCGCGGTGCAGAATATGCTGGTGTTGGATGACTTGAAGGGCTGTTTGGACGGCAGGGTAGAGGACCAGGTCAAAGATGAAAAAGCAATAAGCAAAGAACCGTAGCTTTATCAAGTACAGAGGCTGAGTATATGGCAATCTCAGAGGCAGATAAAGAGGCAATATACCTCAAGAATTTTTAGTTTGAATTAACAGGCAAGTCAGATTGTATAGCATTATATAATGATAACCTGAGTGCACAAAAACTTGCTGTAAATCCATTATATCACAAACGTTCGAAGCATATAGATATACGTCACCATTTTATAAGAGAGGCTATATCAGTTAAAATTGTTTCATGTACCAACCGATGAAATGGTTGGTAATGATGAATATATCATTGGCAATATTGAACTGTTATATTGGCAACAATGTACACTTCCTGTTTAAAAAAAATAAAAAAGGTAGTCGAGATCGAACAGCAAACAAGCGTGGTTGTTTTTGTTTCATTCCCGTTTCACTTTCTGCTCAACATGGCGGTTTTGTAAACTTTCATGTGGAAATCTGATATTAAAGTGTGTTTTTCGAATACGTTATGATGGATTTTCATCAAGTATCGTTCAGTTTCATTACAGCTCCAGATAAATTGTCGAACCAGTAGTAACATTAAAGTCTATTGACTCAGTTCTAATCATCTCAGGCTTGCAAACTAGAGTATAGACATAGTATAATCGAAAAATACCGGCGAAACTCTGAGCCCTCGTGAATATAGACAATATAATACCAACTCGAAATGCAAATGTCGGAGAGTCGAAACAGAGGCTAAGGTGCAAAACCGTGAATTATGGAATGAAAAAAATGGTTCCGATGCTGAGAACAACAGGCTTTCTCCATCTCTGAAGACACCAACTCAGTTGTTGAAACGTGTGAAGAGAAAAGTGTTGCATTTCTGGTGATCGAAAAAGTGCTAGTTTTGGATTCATTTTAGAATACCATAATGATATGCAGGACTCATATCAACTTCAATTAAACACTGGAAATGGCATCATGATAGAACAGGACCCAAAAAGTCTTGAAAGGCTAAAAACAACAAAAAAAAAGTGTTAACTGAATATGAATTATATGGCAATTGATGCAAATGTCTACTGGGTTTAGAGGATTCCCTCTGCCTACGTGATTGTCATTTTATGTCAAGATTTTTTCGCAAATGTTTGAAATAAATATTATTGTTGAACGGTTTGAAATTTGTACCCCAAAGAACTTGATAAGGAATACAGTTGCACATCAACTTTCCGGAACAGTCTCGAATGATTATATCAGTGAATTGATATTACGTAATTTATTTTCTACTGAGAAGTGAATTGGCCTGCTGATTTTTTCATCTTCATCACGAATTTATTTTTCATGAAAACATGACCGATGACTAAGTTAGTGTTTTCATTGCGAACATACTAATATCAGAAAGTTAATCTTCACACAGTCATAAAAGCTGTGAGAGGTACCAGTATCACTTAATCATTCACTTGATACAATCAGGTAATTCCATTCACAAAATCTTGATTGGATAAATCGAGCATTCATCATGGTGAATCGGTTTTTGTTTTGATTTATTTTTATATTATGTACAACGCTTTTTATGAGGAATGTACAATGATTTTTGCTAACGAACACCAATTGTTGGTCGTGGACTTTTGAATTCTAGCACACTGTATTGAATGAATCAAACTGAAAATGTTCTTTGAAAACCCTAATGACTCTTTTTATACCTCTTAGAGAAATGAAAAAATGATTATCTATGTATTCAACCTTCATACTTTCATACTTTGATATTGTTTTCTTTATATATCGTTGATAACTTTTGAAATCTTTTAAATCTCATAAAATGAAAACTATTTTTAATTCTCTACCGTACATAAATTGTGATTGTTTTTCATAGGTTAGGTTAGGGATAGGTCAGAAGTGAGTGGGTCTATTCGACCCTCCACCGCAACCCACAAGGGTATTTCATGGAAAGCGTTTATTCAAAACTTCAATATAACAAAGAAACTTGGATCGCACCAAAACATGCTACTTGACATAATACGATCAATCGATGATTAAGCTAACGCATATTTGAAGAAACTGAAAATAGTTATTGACCTATGAAGTATTGAAGAATTTTAAAATGAAAGGAAACGGTGTGGAATTTTACGATAAATACGCAACATCTGAGTATCAAAATGATAGGATGTGCAATGAAAATATTTTGAATGAACATGTCCGATTTTTTTGTTATAACGATCAATAGCAGAATACTATTTATAGGCAGTTCTAATAACGCAAAATGATCCCATTGCACTTCTCAATCAAATATTGTTGGTTAGCATATCTGGTTTCGAAATGTGACAGCTTACCATTCTCAAATTTTTCATTCTTAATGTCTTCAGATTGCTTTTGTTGTTTTCGCTAATTTTATTGTCATCTAGCTTGACTATTATATTCTTGAAGACTTCGCAGAAAATTAAGATTATTTCTTCTTTATTAGTATAATTCCAAACTATCTTTTGGAACTTGTCATCGGGTTTTTAAATATAGAAATCACGTAGTATCACAGAATGAAAGAATTAGATCGTTTCACCTTGTTATCGTTTGATTTTTCATTGCCATAACCCCGAGCTATTCACAATACCTTTTAAAGAATAATGTGTTGCCGATCTATTGAGATTCCATTTCGAAATATTAATTTTCTTGAACGTACGTACAGCTAATAACATTTAGGAAGAAACTTGAGAATTTCTGCTCTCTCTAGTACGGTACTAGCGAAAGTCACCCGAAGACGATTGTAGATACTAACAATCGAAACGTCGTGGTGAAGTAACGTGGTTTGAAATCACTCAACTTTTAATTATATTAATTTATTTTATTTATTCATTTTTTTCACTCGTATTTTATTTCACTGTGAATTCTTTTTAAGTTTTTTGCTTAATATATTTGCCATTTTTAGCTATTCTTTTGAATTTCAATTGTATTGTTTATGTCAGGGATTTCAAATCATTTTATAAATTTTAGACAATGGAAGTCCGAACTGCTGAAATTCATGAAAGAAAATGCAAAGAAGAAGCTGTGTAAAAAATGTAATGGCCAACATGATTATGCTGAAGGTCCAGCATTTGGAAAAAAATGCTTCAGATGTGGCAGAGGCAATCATTTGAGTACAGTGTGTATGGCTGAAAGTTATGGAAACTTTGAAAATAGAGGTGAAAGTTCTCAAAGGAAAAATATAAGAATAATAAACCAATAGTTGGTTTACCAGCATGTAATGACTTAGGTTTGATCAAAAAGTCAGAAAGTGTTGATGTCAATGAGGAGACAAAAGATAAAGAAAAAATATATGCCCGAAATAGGGACTTTTTGAAGGAATTGGTACGTTTTAAGATATTTGTAAAATTCAGTTGAGAGAAAATAGTACACCCAAAGCAAAGCCTTGTAGACGTGTTCCACTTTTTATAAAAGATAGGTTAAAAAAAAATTAGATGAGTTAGAGCAACAAACTGTTGAAGAAGCAAGTGGAAGGGTTATTTATTTAGTAATAATTGAAAAACCAAATAAATCATTGCGTTTGTGTCTGGATTCACAAGACTTGAATAAGTACATTAAGAGGCAATACTGTAAAATTCCAAATTTAGACGAAATAAGCTCTAAGTTGTCGGGAAAACAATATTTTTCTGTGTTGGACTTTAAGGACGGGTTCTATCAGATAAAACTTGCCGAGAGTTCTAGTTTGTTAACCACCCTTGCAACCCCTTTTGGCTGTTACAGATTTCTAAGTCTAGCGTTCGGATTGAATTTAGCACCTGAATATTTTCAGAGGATAAATTATAAAAATTCTGGGAACATTGAGAACGTAATAATATATTTTAATGACTTGTTGATTGCTTGTGAAACTTTAGAAGAACATGACAAAACATTGAAATTAGTGTTGGATAGGGCTAGACAAGAGGGGGGGAAATTTAATGAACAAAAATTTCAATACAAACAAAACGAAATAAAGGCGGGTTGAAACTGCGTTTACTAGTATTGGATCAAGAATGCTTCATTTTTTGTGCTCTGATTTCAGATAGCTGTAGTAAGTAGTAGTTAAGTCGAACGAGTAGTCACTTCTGTTTGGGACAGCTGGCTTGAAGATATAGAAAAGCCACCTGCATTATCGACACAAGATGGTGATGTATGTACATTTAGATGATAGCTGGATTTTTAATAAATGAGTTATTCAATAATTAAGGAGTCTGATTGAGTCTGAATAATACCTTATTCAATTTGGTATAACACTACAATTGTAGCCTTGCAGTAAAAACTACAGTGAAAGATGGAGAACGAATTCCGTTCGATGGTTAATATTGAAGCTTGACTTCAACGAACCGCCTTTGGGAGCATCGATTATCATAATGATCATTTGAATCTTCTGTCGATTCATAGATGGCAACTTCGTTAGCGGAGATATACTTGCTTACTTATACAACAAAAGTACTACACCAATAAGGAATGATAAAATCTGACACATTGTTGTCAGACCGATAAGGATTACAACCCACATATCTACATTTTCGCGCCCAATAGCCACTTCATATTTTGAAGTCCCTCCAAATTCAAATATATTCGAAAGTGCACACAAGTATTCACACTTGGTAACTTGGAGACTTATGACGTCATTGTATTCGGACATATGAAAAATTACGAAATTCACTGAAGTACTGAAATCTCATTTTATTTTGCAACTTATCCCTAGTTATTTCGTGACTGTAAGTAAAAAAGGAATGAATACATTAATACATTTATATCATCCTTATGCTCGAAGGACATATTTTAATTCCAATACATTTCATGTAAACATTTATAGATTTACTTACCATTTTCGCTAACAAATTTTCCCAATCGGTCATTTTCAAGTTTGTTGGATATGCTCACTAGATGCATCCCTTGTTGACGGCAGTACTGCATGGCTTTGAAGAAGTTGGCCTGAAAATAGGAAAGGTGTGTTCATATCTTGCTATGGTTACAACTCCGCATACAGCTTGTCAAGTCTCTTTCTAGATTTGATAAGCTGTTAATTTTTTTGGGAGAAAAAGCTTTTTGTCCTCGTATTTCTCTATTATCCAATAAAAAAATGAGGAAACTTTCAAAGAAATAAATGAAGGAAATAACTACAATGAAAACTTTTTATAAAGACATGTAGAGCAGAGAATTTCATCAGTTCGGACTTCCATTGTCTAATATTGTATAAGATACATTCAAAAATTAAAAGAATAGCTGAAAATAATAAATATATCAAGCAAAAAAGCCTGAAATGACTTCACAGTGAAATAGAGTACAAGTAAAAAAACTGAATAAAAATGAAAATAAATAAAAATAAAAAATTAGCAATTTCAAATCACGTTACTTCACGACGTTCCGATTGTTAGGATCCACAATCGTCTTCGGGTGAACACTGGACTAATTCCTCCGGAAGATGACTTTTTATGGGTCATTCGAGTACTTTCACTTATCCCCTATTTCCTCTTTTTCACCGGTTTAGCGGGAGATGAATGTTTGTAGGGAGTTGGCCATTTTTTCTTAATTATGGGTTTCCATATGTTGCGTATCTCTACGCTGGCTTGGCTGAATACGTTGTTGGATAGCATATATGCGGCTTCTTTGAATCTCTTCCTAAACCACTGTTCCTCCTAGTGTATGATCTCAGCTTGGGACCACTCGATGTTATGTTGATGAGTCCAAACATACTCCGCTAATCCTGATTTGCTGGTTTCCCCTCGCTGTGTGTGTTTCTTGTGCTCGGCAATGCGGACTTTCAATGGCCTCTTAGTTTCACCGATATAGGATTTTCCGCACTCACAGGGTATCCGGTGAATGCAATTCTTGGAATGACAGTCCGCGTTTGGAGGCCTGGTTTTCGTAAGGCTGCTATGGATAGTGATTCCAGATCTGAAGCAGGTTATGATGTTGTAATTGGACCCAATTCTTATCCTTTCCGATAATCCTTTGATGTAGGGTAGAGCAAGCACTGGTTGTGACGGCTTCTCTTCCTTGCGAGGTTCTTGCTGTATTTTAGACAAAATCTGTTCCATCATCACTTTGGAGTACTCATTTCGTTGAAGATCATTTTTGATGATGCACAGTTCTTTCTCCAGACCTTCCTTCGTTTAACACAGCCCGAAAGCACGGTGTACTAGAGTCTTAATGATTCCTCTTTTAGTTGATTGATGGTGGTTGGATTCGTGGTTCAGATACTGTCCCGTATGAGTTTCCCACTTAGTGTCGGTCATCTTCACCAATACGTGTAAGAAAGGCAATTCGTTGTGTACTTGCGTCTTCATTGTAAAAATAATGGAAGGTCTTACGCTGTTGATGTGCTTCAGGAAGGCGTCTAGTTCAGTATTCCCATGGTTTCATATCATGAAGGTGTCATCAACGTATCTCAACCAAACTCTGGGTTTCTTATGGGCCTCTTCAATTGCCAGAGTTTCATCCTAGTAGTTCCATAATTAATTCTATAGGTAGATTCGTTCTATCTTCCAAGTCCCTGTCTTCGGATAGTTTCCTCTGTATGATCCCGAGTGCTTCTTCGACCGAAACGTTGGTGTAAAGGCTTTCCACGTCGAAACTGATTAGTTGATTTTGCTCTGTGACTTCAATTGCTCCCAGTAGTTCGACAAAATGCCTTGAATTCTTCACAAAAGATAATGTTTTTCCTTGTATTATTGGGTTGTATTATTAGGAGTTAAAAATCTAGACAAGTTTTGAGTAGCCGAAACTCTGGAGCTGATGATCGCTCTCAGCGGAACACCTTTCTTGTGGATTTTGGGTAGTTCATACAAGTGAGGGAGCTAACTGTGGTGCGATGTTAGCGATGATCTCCCTTTTTCTGAAAAAAAGTCTGGTACAACTTCCTTTCAACTGTTGTAGTAGGGTCCCGTACGATCTTTGTGTATTGTCCCTTCTGAAGAACCTTTTCGATCTTCTGTTAGTAGAGTTCAATATCCATCACCACAGTGGCGTTTCCCTTACCTGCTAGTAGGATCTTGATGATGTTATCTCTACGTAGGCCTTTCAGCGCCCTACGTTCTTCATTGCTGATGTTAGATGTAGGAACTGGTTCTTGATCCAGCTGATCCCTAATTCTCCATCTGAATTTTTCTGCCTCGGTCTGATCAATAAGGAAACTAGTGGATTCCACTGCCGTAATTATCTCCAAAGTAGGCACAGATGTTGGCGCAATGGCGAAGTTTAGACCTTTCCTCAACAAGGATTCCTCTATGTCCGTGAGTGGGCGGGAACTCATGTTGATGACGTTGGTTGCTTCATAGTTGTCCTGTTTTCGGTCTGCATTTGGGCATTGTTTTTTCACTAACTTTCCCCACTTTCTATTGTGGGTATTCTCCATG
>WOGR01001415.1:0-20003 GCA_015342045.1 Leptinotarsa lineolata | reverse complement strand
AATTCATTTGTTTAGTCAATTACCAAAATTTGGATGATTTTGAATATTCACTTGAAAAGTTATCAAAGAAAAACATTTTTCATTTTGTAACTTCGAGAGCCCGTAACTTGGTTACGAAGACTTTTAGGAAAAAAAGTTATATGAAGTACTGGTGATATTTTGACCCCATCTATACATTCCCGAGAGGAAAAGAGGAAGTCCAGGGACACCCTGTATATGCGGAGAATGTGTGTTGAACAAATATAAAAAAGTTATATCAGAGTTGCTGAAAAATACCTATTTTGAGTATTTTGGGATAGACATGGATAAATATGAGAAGTCTTGGGCTCCTGATTGTATTTGTAAATCGTGTGTGGAATATTTAAGAATATGGAAATGTGGTAAAAGAAGTGCCTTTAAATTTGGCCAGAATCAAAAAATCATACCGATGACTGTTACTTTTGTAGTGTGAACATAAATGGTTTAAACACTAAAAATCGAACTGAATGGCAGTACCCAAGTACTGTTCAGCTTCCAGTGCAGCGTGTACCTGACCTTTCAGTGCCTAAAAATATATCTGAACCCTTAGAACAAGACAAATGAACAACCAAGTTCATCACATAATGATTGATGCTGATTTTGAAAGTATGTCAAATGAGCCAGTGTTTTCCCAAAATGAGTTAGATGATCTTGTAAGAGATTTAAATATCTCTAAACAAGCTTCAGAATTGTTTGCATTAAGACTGAAAGAAAAAAAATTGCTCTTTTCAGGTACTAAAATAACTTTTTATCATGATTGAGAAAATGAATCACGACGTTATTTTTCTGACAAAAACTGTATTGCATTTTGTACAGACGTTGAAAACCTTTTGATAAAAATGGGGTTGAAACATTACTAACCAAATGACTGGCGTTTATCCATTGACAGCTCAAAACGTATCCTGAAACGTTTTCTGTTACACAACGGAAATAAATATGCTGGGGTTACACTAAGTTTCCCTGTTTCGTATGTCTCTGGAACAGTGGAGCTAAACAACAAGATTGGGTAGGAAGGAAGTGGCCCTTGAGAGAAAATATGACGCCTGGAAAGCACAATATAGTTCAGAATTCATTAGTAAGTCGTGACAAAATTATCCTTCCATTACACATAAAACTGGGCATCATGAAGCAGTTTGGTAAATGGGAGTGCTTCTCTTACATTTGCCAAAAATTCCTACAGCTCACAATGGAAAAGATTAAAGCCGGTATTTTTGATGGCCCGCAAATTAGGCAACTTACGAAAGTTACCCAATTTAGAAATTCTTTGATTGAGCTAGAACTGAGGGCTTGGACAGCTTTCTTCTCTGTGATGCAGAACCTTCTCGAAAACAAGATCAGAAATTTATGTTGCGCTGTAGATGACCTTCTTTCACAATTATTGTGTAATACGAGCATAAAACTCAACTTCCTCCATGTCTGACTATTGTTGGTCTCTGATATGCCATTATCCTCAGTCTACACATCAGAGAAGAGCTTCAAAGCGAAATTTTTTAGAACTCAATGATCAACTATTTTTTTTTACTCAATACATGTTTTTTCTGTTTTATATCTACATAGCTAAAACTCAGAAACTAGAGCTGATATAAAAATTTTACTCATATATTCAAAATTAGGATATCATATGTAGTAAGCAACAGCTAAAATTTTATCGGCAACAGATGTACTGTAAACTAGTGTTATCACGGATTATGAATTATTTTAGTTTTGTAATTCATGTGTGGGATTGTAAGATGTCTTGCAAACCTTAGATGCATTTGGAGACTCTAAATGTTTGCTTGTAGCTGCTTATTGACAGTTGAAACAATTTTGATTTGCACTACATCTTTCATCTAAATACTTTCAGTTTTATGAGATAACTCACCTTTTTACTAAAATAAAAAAAAGAATTATTTCTAATTTAAAAAAAAAATTGCTCGGAACAAAAAAATTTATGAAGTTATATCAACTTCACAAATTAGAATACCCTTATCAAAATTTTTGTTGTTTATAAAATCGCTAAATACTTATGTTGATCATATCTTTGTTACATTTTTCTGAAGTTGATATTAAATGCTATAGATAATAATATACAAGGTCTATGTAAGACTGTTTATGGAAATACTGTTATCGTCACACAATACAAAAAGTCTGGTTTGGCAACAGTGTAGAGACTCAACTTGTATCATTACTATCTACTAGTATAAAAGCATCTAAATTTAGGCTAACATCTGTATATTGAAAGTGTACCACTCACTTATTTCATCTTTTTGTTTCTGCATTTTATGGTTTATCTGCTTGGTAGATTGTGAGTAACTGTTGAATCCAAAAGTACCTTTGCCAGTTTTTTATGATATATATTACAATTAACTTGTCATGGATACAACAGATACTCAAACTGGCCGTGCTTTTGAGTGATTTCTTTGTTAGTAACATCCTAATGAATTATTTTAATTTTTATATCTCAATAAATTATTATTTTTTGTTATCTTGATGTGAAGATTAGGAATGCATTGAAATAATATATTAAAATTAATCTTTGTTTGTTGTAAACTCCATCTACACGGTAGATACTTATCTTCACCATTTAAATAAGCCTCAACTGATTTAATATCTTATCAAGTAATCATTGTTCAAAATACATTTGAACGGATGAGGAGAGGAATTTGAACTGAAATGAATTGTAAGCAAAATCGAATATTAAAAAAAACTACATTCAAATTATTTCTTGTAGATATTTTCCACTTCAAACTCATTTCAAAAAGACTGTTTCTGATCGAATACTGGTTACTGTTTGAATATTTCCCCTCGTTTCCTCTTCGATAAGGAATTTTGAAAAGATTTGAGTTCATTCCTTATCATACATTGTTCAATTTTAGTATTTACATCAAAGTAATATTTTCTGTATGAAATAGAAATAGCAATTTATTGCTATTGTTGTTTGTTTGTTTCCCCTTTCACATTACCATAATTGAACAGTTTTTATATTCATAGCATGTGATTGTGAATTGTTGAAATAATTTTTATGAAATGAAGGTATATTGCAATAATGTTAGTATTCACTTGGCATTTCATATTTCCAACACAAATATTTCTCAACTGCTTTAATTAATAATGGCAACCTTTCGAATACTTGAATACACCATCCAAGTTAAAAAAACGAGTTCGATCACTGCATAAATATATTCCGAAATAAATTTGAAATATTGATAAAACCATCTCAGTTTTATATATTACAGTATATGCTAGAAGTATATATCAGAAATCGCACGTTAAAAAGACCACGTTATTCCTCACGCGCTCAAGTTCAGTCTTCTTAAGGTTGCATATTTTAGGGTACTATTGAATGGCATCGACTGTAGCTCTTTTGGTACCAGAGATAAACAGAAAAAATCTGAAATTTCAAAATTATTATTTCGGCTGTATTTTCTTTATTTGCAGATAAGTTGAAAATCTGTCTGACTTTGCCATTGGAACTTTCATCCTACAATCATGACATGATTGTAAAATTTTTATAGTGTCATCAGACTTGGGGCACCCTCAAATTCGAAATTTTAAATACGACCTAACCTAATCTAACCTTGAGAGAGATAAATTCTTTTGCAGTTTGAGGTCGATACCAGCTCATTTTTCTTAAAATTCTAACGTGAATTTTTATTACTGATTACAGCTGAATTGGATGCTGGACATACGTTTTTGAGAGCTGTACAGCATAGTAAAATCTTACTGGAAAAATTAGAAATTCGTGGTATCTACACATTTCAGGTACTTGGTAAAATTTTTGAGGATAAGGTCTGGTATTTACAAAGAACAAGAATTGCTTTGTTATATTAATATCGAAAAAACTTCAATTTCACTTTTTTATTTACTGAACAAAAAATTACTTGAAAATGCAGGTCCGTATTCAAAATTTCAAAGTAGGGGGTGCCCATGTCTGACGACACCATATTTAAAAATTCAACAGTGTTAATAGATTTTCAATATCTGCAAATAGTGAGGCAAAAAAGCGGGAGTCGATTTTTCGATCTCATTCAATAGTACTTCAAAATAGAAAATATTGCCTCAATTCAACTGACTTGCCACAAATCAACCAAATGTCTATATCTCATCGTTTACGAGATTCCCAAGTATAGACTCAAATTTGAATAGTCCCGTGAATAAAGATTCAGTATTGCATCAAGAGAATTGAAGAGTTATTCACGAAAAATTATTAGAAATTCAGATAATGTTGCTGAACATATATTTAATCTCGTAATTAGATTCCGACTAGTGAAATGAAATTTTTATTGTTTATAATGACTATAATTTATAATGACAAAATTTTATTCTATTTTATTATTACTCGTAGGTATATTTCGAAAAATTATCAGCAACCATATTCATTTTCATAGTATTTAGCTAAATTCAGTTTGAAAAGTCATTCAGTTCTATGAAAAAATCTCACATTTGAGATCTCTCAATTTTTTGTAAATTATATTCAGATTGGGCAACGACATGGTGGTTTCCTGGGGATTTTCCAAAGGGCTCTTGCTAGAGCTTCTCCCCATATATGGTTTGAGAGATCAGAAACTAGGGATCGGCATGCTGTAACAAGCAGGTAATTGAAATTTCTATTTAGTTATTACCTTAATGTCAGATATGCTCTGCTGAAGGTTATTGAAAAATTTTTTCAACACGTTAAGCGCCATGAGATATAATGCGCATGCCGCACCTCATTTTGATCCCTAGGCTTTGTAACACATATGTTGTGCCTCGTTGCAATCGGTTCAGTTTAGCATCGTAGCTCAGCAGTTAGTCGCGCTATACGGGTTTCTTTATGGAGAATGAAAGAGCGTGGCCCAGGGAGACAACAAATACTTTTGATCCATGAGATTTGTAGGATTTTTGTGTGGTTTTAGAATTTGACAAAACTAAGAACTACACAAGAGATAACATTTATTAGGAATGAATCACAAATATGAGTTACAAATAATATAAATGAAAGTATTCCGTTTTTTAGGTTTGCATAGAATGATGGTCAACAAAAAAACATGTTACACAGTAACATTTGTTGCAGCCAACACATCGATATTTCGTACGTGAGGCCTTATTCAATGCTTCTTTTCTTCCTTTTTCAGCTTTCATATCACGGTAACACACAATACAGCGCAAACGAGAAGACTGCTCCTCCAAAAAATGTCCACTTTCTGGCGTTCTTGATTCGTCTTCAATGGTTTCTGTTGTTTCAGAATTTCGTAACAAAGATAGGCATAATTTTTCTCTAAACTCGGTAATGGAGATTTTGGCTTGTGTAACCTCCTTGAAAACTAAGTGGGCATTGACGATGGCGGAGCCTAATAATATCTCAATTGCAAGTTTTCTGTACCACTTAGTACCTCGACGTAAACAATGCGAGAAGCTTTGATCTGATCTGCCAAATCAATATACGATTTTGCTTTATTATAATCTAAAATCACCTCAGGTTTTTCAATGTTACCACCTCGTTGCTGAATTGTCTTTATATTGTTTTTATGGAGTATGCTCAGAACAAGTACGTCCCTTTTATCACGCCACTTACAAACCATAATTCCTGTCCCACCTTCTTTTGCAAAAATTTCTTTGGGATTGAGCTTCTTCTGCACAACTTCTTTCGGATTGTATTTTCGGTTATTCCGCAAAGTGCCAACCAAATGCGTTTGTCTATTCAGGAGTTCGGTAGCTAATGAGACCCTAGTATAATAATTGTCAGTAAATAATTGGCGACCTGAATCTAGCAAGTTTTGCATGAGAGAAAACACAACATTTGAAGATGCTTGTCCTCCTTGAGCTTTATCAGTACCACAATAAATTTGAAAGTTGTATGTATAGCCACCTTCACAGCATAGTTTGTATACCTTTATGCCAAATTTATGTCTCTTGTTTTTTATATATTGTCTAAATCTAAGTCTACCTCGGAATGGGACCATTGTCTCGTCAATGCATACTTGCAAACCAGGAGTATAAACATCTTGAAACCTTGCCACAATTTGTGTGATCAGGGGAGAAATCTTCCGGAGTCGATCTGCGTTCAGCGTCGTGTCTTGGTTATCGCTAAAATGCCACATGGCTAAGAGTAATATTCCGAGGAATAATTTTTGATATGAGATTCGAATATAACGGACTTTTTTTCCAGTATGACCTCAAGGATGGCATACTACATATTCCCATCCATATGAGCACACCTAAAAATTTTCCATTTCTTCATTTGTCGTATGGATCCATTTATTTAGTCGTGATTTAGGCTTGTTCTCTTTGGTCAATTGTTGTTCAGCGTAACGGCTTGTCTCTGTAACCATAAAAGTCACTATTTCATCTGTTATAGTTTGAATACATCATAGGGACGTTTGCTGATATAATCAGTATAACAGGATCACTTACGGTAAGAGGAAATTGTTTGAAAGATGTTCCATCAACAGGATTTCATATTAGATGGTTCAGATCTTCCATATTGACTGGTTCATCTCCATCTTGTACTGCATACTGTGCAATTACATCCTCTATAACTTAATCCGTATTGCCAACACCTTCAAGTATCAATATTTTGCCTGCTAGTAGATGGTACATCATTTTGATTAGGCACATTTCGCTCAATCTTGTTACCTCTGTTTTTTTTTGGATGGGAAACATCTTCATAACTATTACTACTATCTGATTCAAATTCACTGCTTGACGAGTATGCATCAGACAAATAAACATCGCCAAATTGACTACAATTACTTTCATCGTCAGATAATATTTCATTCCATAAGTCTTGAAGTCGTTTTTGTTCTTTACTGTACTGGTCAGACATGGTGTAAACCAAATAAGATGTTTACTGCACGAAGATACAATATAAACTGATCACCCGCGCAATACTATTTGGAACGGTTAGCAATAAGACACAAGTCTGAACAAGTAATTGTGCGACACATTTTATATGACACGTGACCCCAGAGTATAATATAGTCCTACAGGCCACGCGACATAAAACTCATACCACACACAACATTAGCTATAAATCTAAAACAAAAAAGGATTTTTGTATATAAATTATAACACTGTTGATTTCACGTCAAAATGGAGTCAGAATAATTAAAAAAGAAAACTGGCCCAGTGGACCCAATTTTTTGTTCATATGGTGGCGCTTAACGTGTTAATTATCTAAAATGCATATTTACATCCTATTTTTCTGACTAGTCGGATAAAGATGCATCTGTCTTTGATCTTTGTTGATTGAACATTTATGTATTTTTTTGTGATGAATAAATTGATCTTGATTTTTTGGATACATTTGAAGGTGTGAATTTTTTGAGTAAACCACAATTTTCAATGACCTGGAGGGAGGCAGAATTGTGAGTCCACATTAGGGTTTTTAGTTCACAATTTTATGATGTACCTGGTGGGGTCACTGTTTTTTCAAAATATGTCGTTCCACGAATATGAAAAAACATAGTGTTACTTGAATTTATTTCATTCATCAAATAATTGCAAAACAAAAATAATAAAAATCAAGTGCTTATATATTACAAAATAAATAATATTCCAGTCACGGAAAAATCTCAAACATACCACAATCTGAGAAATAAATGAATAGAGATGAATGATGAAATTTTGAAATGGTATGCAGGTTAATAATACTAAATTCCACGCTTTAGTCTAGTCTTATATAGAAGAGAAATAAATATAAAAATTTACCATGAACGATATCTTACAAGAATAACCTTACAGACTGAATAAAGAGCAACAGATCTGTTGTCAAAATATATAAAAATTGACTACATCGATGTAGGAGACCAGAAGTTCATTTCCCTGAGTTCAGAAGGTTTAGCCTTGAATACTGGTGACTTTTTCATACCCACATCATCTATACTAGCGGTGGAAGATGATTTTTCCAATTCTTCCTTAGATTCTACAATGCGATCCACAGATGCAGACATTTCACGTTTTGCCAGTAAATTCGATAAGATCCAACCACCTGCAAACAAAATGATAGTTAAACCATGGAAGATTGACTCAATTGAGCATAATATATAGATACAGTACATTCGCATAGGAAAAGTCCCTAAGCTAAAAAATTCAGGTCAAGTTACAACACAAGAATATCACTTCAGTACCTACCTGTCAAAAATTGACAAATTGCTAACTGGTCTCAATTCCCAGAAGATTTTAAAGCGAGCTGGTGCGCTAATATTAAAAGTATAGTTTTTTGTGTTTGTTCAAAATGCCAAAGTATTAACAAAATTATTATAAAAATTTTTGACCACTTTACTGAAAAAAATGAAAGAGAACCAAAACACACTTCATTCAAAGTCCAGAGTCTACCAAAGATGAAAGAAATGTTCACAATGTTGAAACTCAATATTCGAATGGCCAAGGAATTAACAAAATATTCAAGTTCTTCATTTGGTTAGGGCCAATTGAGGCTTAGCGCTGTATCCCCCAGTAGATAATTGAATTGTAAGGTTGAAATTCAAATTATTTCAAATCTTGTGTAATGCCATTAATGAAGTAAAAATAAGGTTTTCCAATTCTAAATCACCCTCAGTGGATATATTTCAATGGTACAAATATTCACTAAAATTCTTACCTTTCGATCTATCAACATCGGTAAAGGCCCCAGTGAAATATTTATTAGTTATTTTTCTGTTTGACTTAGGAGAAGAATGGGGTGATGTTAGAGGCGATGCTGGCAAGGATTTACTTCCTCTCCTTTTTTGTCCATCATATTTTTCCTGTGGTTGGGATCCATCACACTTATTATTTTCTGATAGAGTGAATCCGTGAATCACTTTCCCAGAGACCATCTGACTGGCGACCCTGATAATGGAACTGCCACATTTGGCGGCCTCACCTTTGAATCCATCATCAGTTCCAGATGATTTTATTTTCATCTGCGGAGTGGTTTGAGGAGGAGGGCTCACATCTAAAAATTGATAACATTTGTCAATAAAGTGAGTGAGACAGGTTAATAGAATCCATTAAAAATTTAAGCAATAGTAACAGATCACTTAATTATTTCTTAAATATGTAGAATAGAATTTACTGTCTACATGGTACATCATTACATCAATTTGTAGCGGGCCAAAAGAGGCAAAGATATTGAAATTTTACATAAAGAAATGAATTAAAATAAACACACAAGTCATAATCATTAAATATTAGCTCAAAATTGTTACATGCGAAAATGCAAACATGCAGTATTCACTCAAAGTCCAAATTTTGTAAATCATATAGCATGGATTCATTCATCAAACAGTTACAGTGCATTAGTAAAAACAATTTCATTTTTTGTATAGGGTAAGTTGTCTTATGTGAATAGGTAATTTGATGAAAAATTTTAAATCCAATGAATCATTCCCAGATGTGGTTAGTCTAAACCTTTTAGTTCTTGTTAAGTTCCCCAATCTTGTTAGAATTCTGTTTTTGTATTCTTCTGGTACTGTCTCTCCATTATGAAAGCTGTGGGAAGTGGCATAGTTTGAGGCAGTATGAAAAGTGGCTAATAATAATGATTCTATTTCATTTTATGAGACTTGAGTAAAAGAATGGAAATTACAACATGAAAAAAAAAGGAAAAAATATCACAACAGATTATACATTTGAGATTAAATATCAGTTGACTAATAAGTAAAAATTTGGTGTGAGATAAGGACAGGTAATATAAAATAGAGAATATCCCCATTTGATGAGACATATTCATCTAAAGAGTTAAAATTTTTTTTTTATTCAATAAATATTTTACATTTTTCTTAAGAGATGGGATCTGATATTTATTTCAAATAATTTAATTGACATGACATGTGGACCTTTTGACGTAATTGTGAATGTATTACTTGGAAGTGAAAGTGTATGGCCAGATACAATGTTTTTTTGGTCTCTATCAAGAAATGTATCACTTTATGATTCAACGTAGGTAACACAATTCAAAATGTACATAAATATAATTAATATTTTCAAAACAGTCTGCAAGTGTCAGAAGATTATTTCAAATGCAATTCTCACAATTCATTTTCTGGAAGACCTACATGGTAGGTTAAATTAATTGGACAACAGTTCCCAATTTTTGGGAACAATAATCTTTTTTTAAAAAGGAAAATATCAGTGGTTGTTATTGAAATATTCGCCATGAACCAGAATTGTCGTATTTCATTTTTTGGCTCTCTCTACTGACACCATTTCGAATGAAAAAAGACAGAGAAACTTTCGTATTTGTTTTAATCTGATATAAATCAATTTTCAATGCGACGTTTCGTTCATTAGATATCATCATCAACTTTATTTTTTTGAACACATTTTTTTGCACGAAATTTGGAAAAAATTGAGGTAAATGAATCAATTCTTGAGTCTAGAAAGCCAGGCTTTTAGAAGATATCGGAAAGTAATATTTACTTACATAATGCAAGTTCTGATGACATTTCAGTATAATACTCGATATAGCTACACACAAACTAATATAACTCCACACCTAGGAAACTAACAAATGTTTAATGAATGATATATTGTTTAACCTGTTATATCTAATGTACAAATAATAATAAGCCTTCAATTAGGTCCTCAAAAATATCTTGGCATAAACAAGTGACGTTTTCTCACTGAATGTTTTGCAGCTACTAACAGGTTGTTAATTCGCGATCATGCATAATTAAATTTAGCCAATGAAATTCGTTTAGTGAAGCAGAAATTGTTAGAGTGACGTTATCAATATTTAGATAATTTACTATCAGACTGCTTTTTTCAAGACATTCATGAACATTTATGTGATAAGCAAAATCACATTTGGTACATAAAATTCAAGTCGGGAAGCGAAAAACGAATGTGGTAATCTATTTCAACAAGAATAAAAATATGTAAGTGTATTTTTGCGTAAAACTAATACCTATATGGAATATTTCTCCTGATTCCTTAAAAAATCATATTTTAGATTTTCAGGATGCATCTTTTCCCATGTTTATTCTTCAGTTTTTGCAATTTTGAGGAGAGTGTTGAGGTATATATTTGAAAATAAACAAATAGATTTTTAAGTACACCCCACCTTCTCTATCTAATACAATATCATTTCAGACTGAGTTTCTTACATTTCATAATTGAAATTCTGCGCAGAAGTGGAACAGAGTTTAACAAAAAAGCCTCCACAGAACATGAAGCTGATAATATATTAATTTTGGAATTAGAAAGAAGAAATGAAATTTTACCTTTGCCAAATTGAAGATATTTCTGGCAGGGAGCCGGATGCTGGGAAAAATCTTGTTTTTTTTTGTTAACCTGGGCCACTGTAATGGTGCTGTGCAAATTGGCGATTACCTTGGAATCCCCAGCTGTGTTTACCGCTGATGGGCGTTTATAATAGAGCATGAAACTGTCATCCAATTCGGTTGGTGAAAAAGTACTTTGATCCAAGTCAAATCTGAAAAAAACAATAATATACAGTTGAGACCTACAGAGAGTTTGCTAGATAAAAAACAAACTACGTAATTTTTTTTGATGTGAATTGACAAAATGTCCGATAATTGAAGTAGTTTCCCAAAATTATGTGGAAGTATTTTTGGAACTCAAGTGTTAACCTTCTAAGGTATACCACAATTTTTATTATGAAAATAAAGATAACTCGCGATGGTAGCGTTCACTTATATGGTGAGCTAAACCGAAATTGTTTCATTTTTTTGATTAATCATTGGTTCCGAAAGAATTTTATACAAATTGTGTCAATGTTAATTGGGGAGATACAAGTTATTCCTGTCAATTGTGGGTTTTCACTCATCTCCAAAAACCACCTCTGTTCCCTTTCTTGAATCTTTTCGAATACTTCTGAAAATTCCACGAAATTGTTAAAACGTCCTTTGAAATTGCATTAACCAAAGTTACAATTGTGTGCAATTTTTAAGAGTTTTCATCGAAGCAGATCTAGAAACCAACTATTTAAAGAGGAAATGATTACGATTGTGTTGTGCTCACCGTTGCTAACCAAAGTAAATATGCACAGATTTTAATAATTGAATTTGTTGAACACATTGATAAATAACAGAGTACGATCACAAATCATCCTACAAATAAAACTCGATATTCTGATAATGCCAGGCGTTGTTTATCTCTGGAAAATCCCCTTAGTCTGAGTAGGTACTTCCTCTTTTCTCGAAATGAAATTAAATACATTATAAATTTAGACTATTTTGAATGATTCTCGAAAAGAATACGACTATAATATACTACACAGGAGGCATAGTTATAACAAAAAAACGAGATTCGCGAGCTTACGGGTCAGATATAGTATAGAATCTCAAGATTGTATTTGTACCAAAAAAATATCTAGAAACGTTAATCAACGATATTCACCTAACCTACCAGCCGAATTATCAATAAAAATATTCGAAAATATAAAGTGCTCAATCATTTTTGGATTATCAAGATTTTTGGAAATATTTTCGTGAAATAAAAAATTCAAAGAGTTTTTCCAAGACTTAACTCAGCGGATGCTACTGACACTGTAATTGAATAAAACATCAGTGCTCGTGATAAAAATTGAATT
Source organism: Leptinotarsa lineolata (assembly GCA_015342045.1). Classification (NCBI taxonomy): domain Eukaryota; kingdom Metazoa; phylum Arthropoda; class Insecta; order Coleoptera; family Chrysomelidae; genus Leptinotarsa; species Leptinotarsa lineolata. The sequence continues at coordinate 7,489 of WOGR01001415.1, read as the reverse complement.
ATAAAATTGTTCTTGATCAAAAATAATGTTATAGTTATTATAAAAATGTTTGTCACTTTTAACAACAAATTGGTCACTTGTAACATTTCGATGAAGTTTTTCGAAAATAACAAAACTCGCAGCAAAAGCATTAAAACAATCTGCACACAACAACAAACTGAATAGACAACAGTTAAAGTTGGAATACATTATGAACCAGACCGTTCTAGTTCAACAACTATATAAGATGAGAAATTTCCTGAGGCCGTCTCTAAATTGTCATAATTATATAAATACTTTTTTTAATTGAAGTCCCACCTTTTCAATTACAAAAGCAATATCAGTTAAGGTTTTGTGGTTATGGAGTTAGAAAAGCAATTTGTCACGATATTGTCATTGATTACATAAGATTAACAAAAGCCTCAACATAACCATAAAAAAATAGAAATATTAAATTTATATGTATGCTATTATTATAGACTAAAATGCCTAAGTGTCGATACCCCATATTTTTGCATTGCAGGGAAAATATACATATTTCATAGACAAGATGAAAATAGATTTAGCCCTAAAACGTACACCAATTGAATTATTTTAAATTTATGTGTTTTAGTGGAAAGATCGAAATATAAAACAAATTTTCGAACACAAATAGCTGAATGTTTCATAATTCCTTTGAATTTCACTTCCAGAAATACCAAACGATATTCAGAGGGCTTTTAATACAAAAAATATTAGATTCGTATAAGAACCAGCTTTCGTTAACCAACACATATCCCCCCCCTCTTACGAACGACAATCCTCAGAAGTCGAAACTTGTGCGAGGTAAGTATTAGCGGGGTCTTGCCTTTTAACGTGCGATTCCTGGCACGTTATGAAACAAAAAAGTGAATTGAAGTCTTGGGTCCATGATCAATTAATATGAGATAACAGCGGTGTATGACAATCTTAGTTCGTTATATGAAGTTTCAACTGATCATGCTCTGAAAATAAATCCAAAAATATCACTGGCTTTGATATATAGTACGGTGAACGAACAGAAACGGTGTACAAGTGTTATCTGAACTAAATTGCCATTTATTTACAATGAACATTTTATGTACTATTACTATATATTATATCCTCAGTTACAACATTTGCGCTTTGTAGAAATGGTAAATAATAACAGTATTATGATTATTAAACCTGAGATGAGTAACATGAGAATTTCAAGTAGATACATCGAAAAGTGAAGATTTTTGTGAAGTTCTTTGACTGCTTACCTAAACCAACATTATAAAGAGAAAATAGTTGTTTATTTTTCAAACTGATCTGGCTGCTTGACATCATTATTGTTTGCTTGTTTACTATTCTACTGTTTATACTATTGTATAAATGTTTTGGTTGATTTACGGGTTTGGTCGTGACGTCTTTGGTTAAAATCTCCAAACGTTTCTAAACTGTTTCAGTTGACACGTCAAGAAGTGTACTTCGACCACGCCACTGAAGATGACTGCCGCAGTTGCAGGCGAAACGTTCGGAGATTATAACCAAATAAGGCCACGGCCAAACCCGGAAATCAACCAAAACATATTTTTTGTTTTATATGATTATCTCCTATAACTAATATTTAATTATTATATGTTTTTTTTCACATGTATATGCCATATTTCATTACTTGATTTTTGAAACTTCCACTTTTACATGTTGTATGTGACGATTTCCATGCTTTTAAAAAAGTCTGAGGAAAATAAAGTATCGATTGATTGATAATGGATCTAGTCAAGAACTAACTAACCGATTTTAAAAATACTTTCACATATAGAAATCTACATTATCAGCTACATTTCCAAAAAAAATTAGTTACCATTACGAAAACTGCAATAATACCGTATGTAACGGTTCAAAAATTTTCTTACAAAAGCCATTTATATCCATGTGAGTTGGAACAGGTAGCTAGTTCATTATAATGAATCACTGCTTACGTTCGTACTATCTAGTTTGTGTATTCCAAAAAAATATAAATGTCCGTCAATAGCCTATAAATAAAGTATCACTTGTTTTTGCGTAACTTTGTCAGTAGCATCAATTATATTATCAGTCACTTTTAAGAGGGCAATCGCTGGAGACCAAATCCATTTGGAAAAACTTTCTCAGGAAGTTTATTTCACATAAACTACTTATTCCAAAATTTTTAGCAAAGTAGGTAAAAGAAGGTAACAAAGGCTAATGTACTTTATATAAAGTACACTGATCACCTGATCTTTGTTTCATTCTACAGGAAATGAAGATCTATCATTATTATCAATGTAGTAAATTTTACTTGGAGTATTGAAAAAAATATATATATACAGGTACTATATCTTTTTGATGTCCGGTTTTTGAATTAAACGAGATACAAAATTGAAAAGAAAACTGCCTTCGATATACCAAATTCAAAGTACTAAACACGTAAAATTGATTCTGAATCGACTGAGGGAGTTTTTCCAGATTTAACATTTAAAATTATAACATCCCAACTAGAAACGTTTTCGCAACCTCTCTCAAAACTGAAAGTATAATCATCAGTAATCTTAATAATTTTGTCACGTTCGTCTACGGTTTACGACTTCTTAACTTCCTGACATTTCAATTTTTTGCAATCAATTGTTCAAAATAGAAACTTTCAATTGAAACAAAATAGGTCACGACTTGAAAATGTAAAAACGAACATTATTGAAAGAAGATGAGAAGTTCATTGGTATGGATTTTTAAAATATTATTGATTTGAATACCCTCATTTTCTCTCAAATATACAATTAAAATGAATATAACAAGAGATAAATTGTGACTTGATATAAACTTTATAAAGCACTGCAGAAAGATTTGATAAATGCAGATGAATTGAATATCAACAAAACTTACTGACCTTTCGAAAAACATTTCCCAAATATCCATATTAACACAAAACACAAAGCTCGAAATGGCTCGGAATAGCAAACTGCACCGGCTCGTTGACTCACCGACACAGAAAAATCAACTAATGTTAGCTTGCCTAGGTTGAAATATATATTACCTCAGAAATCTATTAAGTTTTAAATAACAATCTTCAGGAGGGAAACCAACATTCACTTTCATAGCAACTGTGGTAGAAATGGCAAAGTACTCTCAATGTTGCCACCTTGGGATTTTTGATGTTGCATATTCGAGGGTAGGTATATCTATTAGATTATCAGGTTAGGGCCAAAGGCGAACAAGGACTAATAGACATGGCTAACATTGCCTTACAGCAGGCACCTAGTAGCCTTTGCTGTAGCAGATAAGAAGCCTGTAGCCGCCCTGTTTACATATATTACGAAGGTTGCTGCAATCTAATTCGACATTCGAGAAGTCATGGTGAAACCGAAGGATACAATTAGTACCTAAATTTGGTATTTTCCCTACAATTGAACAGTTTTCCAGCAAGTGAAGAAAACGGAAAGAACCCAGTATTTTTTAAAGAAGGGTTTCCCTAAGCGTGATCCATGAACAAATATTATATGCTGCACCAGTCTGGCATATTAGCAATCTGTTAAAATCTGTTTTTCCGTTAACCAGGTGTCGCCCTCCTACGAACGACAACTCTCAGGAGTCGAAACTTGTGCGAGCTACGGATCAACGAGGTGTTACCTTTTAACGTGCGAATCCTAGCACGGGTAACCAGTAGTCCTCCTGATCGAAGGAGGACTACTGGAAATTGCAAATACAGAGGAATACAGAGGTGGGTGAAATCTCTTGTTCCGATTTCGACACAGCATGGGTCAATAGAAAATATGGTACGGCCGGACGAATAATCAAGGCCAGAAAAGGAGGGGTTTTGCCGGGGTATACAACTGATTTTGGAATTACCAAACTGTAGTGTGAGGGAAGAATTTTACACGGTGCCCTAAAGGTTTTCTCTTCGATCCAAATGTCGGCTATTTCTTGTCTTACGACGGTTTCAGGGAAAAGAACGGGAGGTGGCTAGCAAAAATATTAAATTTTGTGGAATAACTCATAAATGATGAAAATACTTCATTCATATATAAAGTACATTTCTGTAGATGCCGAAAAAAAGCAGATATGAAAATATTTTCCATAAAATATGTGCAGGTACTTTCAGAAATAAAATTGAAAACGGAAATTGAAAGCATTGTATTTTCGACCGTAAAAGTCAACTGTTGATATTCAGAAACGGGCCTAAAAAAATTGAAAAATGACAATATGAAAAATATTTCACGGTTGAATAGGAAGGGAAGAGAATTTTCACAATCCAATATTGTATTGTATTTATACTTTCCGTTCTTTTGATGAGCCATTATAAAATAGTCCAAAACATGATATATCCCAGGGAAACAATTTTCTGGGTCGCAGAAATAAGGTTGTAAAAGAAATCTATGAGGCTATCAATAGATATTTTTCAGTTAAAAATTTGAATTGCAAAATAATCATTAATTGTTGTAACACTTCAACAAACAAATAGTTAAGTCGATCACATTAAAATTTATTCAATTCACCGAGTCATTGGAAGCAGCCACAAAGCACACCTTCTTTGGAAATTAACCTTATTTGCATTGCTTATATGGACTTACATTCAAATTATAACTGCATGTTTGTGATGAAAAAAGATGAATTTGTGAAGATTGAACTACCACAAGTGTCTTAGTATCATAAAAATAAATAAGAGAGATATGAGCTTTATAATTATAAAATATGTTGGAATTTGCAATACTTGATGAAAATCCATAACTGTTACTTGAATATAACAGATCAATAAAAAATAAGTACTGCCTTTATGAAATCACTACTTATGATATGTTTCACACAAGTATGTTATATAATTTCAATGCTATTTGCAAACTATTTCTCATAACGTTAAACATTCGAGAGAAATGGAAACGCCAAGTTTGTTTTTTTACCGGACTGGGTGTAGGTTCAACATCGAATGTTCATCCAGAACAAATGGTGTATTAATATGAGAAATGTTTTTGGCGTAGATCTAGCCCTCTACTGGTTACGCCGCTGTTTTTGAGAGATAGATATTCGAATTCGTGCAATGTCTATGACGAACTCAGTTTGATTCAAGAATTCTCTAGATAATCTCAGTTGGCTTGGGTTAAACTAGTTTTATAAATGAAATTTGCCATCTAAATGAGCCGATTATATAACTGTAAAGTTGGCACTATTAAGCTCCTATTGTCACGAATGTGTGACGTAGATATATTCCATGAATTGGTTTAAATTTATAAATGGATTTTATTAGTCTGCCAGGGACTTGGCAATCTTGTTTACTGTAATTTCATCAAACTGTTTTAATGCATTACTTTGTCATCCCGACCTGAAAAAGTAATGAAACACGTGAACAAATTCCCATATTCGATTCATCTACTTTAATCTGGATAAATGCCAAGGTCTCATTGAAATGCGTTTTGAAGTGATGACTTTTGAGAGTAAATAGAACATTTAGTACTAGTAGACAAATTCATTTCAATTCATGAATTATAAAAAAATTAAATAGTGTCTTCTGTAACGACAGAAATAATTTCGACTACAGATAACACGAAAACCAAGCATGCCACATTTGTCAATTTTTCGTAAATCTACCAATCGATTCAATCGTTGGTAAAAACATGTGAAAAATAGTACTTTGCTATTGATTGCATACGAATTAGAGATCGCTGAATTTATATATAAGATTTCAATAAAATTTTAAACAATCTCCTCCCAACGTTTTGGAAAACTCATCCGTTTTACTAGAGAATACCTAACACATTTATTTTGGGCCTTCAATCTCCGATTCATCCAGAATATGACAATTATGGCAGGTAAGTATTGAGAATAGTGTTAGCCATTCAATACCTTTTCATAAAAGGAACATAAACTAAAGTAGAGAAAGTATTCACAAATTCTAATAGCAGGTTATTCACTCTTCAAATAATCCGAATTATGAATTTACAAACTTTAGCTTAACAGGTAAGGAACCGTCCCTTTTTTAATGAGATGAATGAAAACACTTTTGTCCAATTTCCACTAGGTATTACGACCGGTTCGGGTTCTAACCATGATTTCATTCAATTCATTACAGTGATCATGAATTTCCACAAAATAAATAAGTTATCAATAACACAGAACCGTCCCTTTATTAACTGCTGAGAACGGTTCATATAAATCTTTCAAGTACCAAATAAATAAACAATTTGAATGATATATAATCACTTTCCCATCTGCCTGCGACCAACTAAAAACAACAAGAGGGTAGCTAGGTGAATTACCAGTAATTTTTTTAGAATTTCTGAAAAAATACATTGTATACTTCAATGATCGTTTCAATAGTTTTATATATCGAACGGATTATAAAAATGTGTTAATTATATATAACAAGAGAGATATTTGTTTCATTCTTCATCTTAAAATTTACGGTATCAATTCAACCTTGGATATAGTTTTAAAAATGTTACATATACATTAAATGATAATCATTTCCAAAAACTGGCAACACCTAATAGTTACATTCAGTAATATTTTGCAAATAAGCAACCCGTAACCTGTCTTTCAATTTTGAGATGAATTTAAATATACCTGAGAATCAGAGATATACCTGAGGCACATCTAATTTTCTCAGGTAGTTAGATTTTGCGAATTAGCAAGCAACTCGATAATTAAAACACGTTATAAAAATCCCAAATTCCCAATAATACTTTTCAAATATTAGCCTGAAATTTAAAATAATTTAAAATATTAGAGGAAATGTATATAGTGAATTCTCAATATAATAAGAGATAATTCTAGAATTCAGATATCTCGTCTTATTCCTTCGTTATAACTGTTGACCCGTTCAGGCAAAGACAAAAAACTTATTCGTACTTTATATATTTATGAAGAAAGAGAATGTGAATATATTCATTTTGTAGTCCAGACGAATTACTGGTCGATAAATCTGGGTACGTTTCAGAATAACTGACTTAGGAAATGCCGTCAAGTTTTTTATAGTACTTAAATTCATTATCGGATTACCTGAAAGCAGGTAATCAAACTGGGCGAAAATGTTACACAAGATTAAATTCCAATATTCCATAATTAATAGGGCGGCATATTTTACCTTTCCTAATAATAACTACAAATTTTGTTCGAATATAGAAGGAATGGGTAAGCGAAATTGATTTTAAAGCCAAGATAGAAGTCACATTTTGTTTGGATTATTAGTGGTAAGCTGAAACTAGAAAAATCCCAAAAACTGCGACAGTTTTTTCAAATACAAATGAAGGTCTTTCCAAATCCGAAAAAACTTCCCTTATTGAGGTTGTTACGACTCAAAATTGAACGGTGCGCAAATTCTTCACATTGACTATTATGATATTATTTAATATATCCTAACATGTTGACTGCCACGGCAATTTTTAGAAATCTGGCCAAAAATGACAATGAACTAATTTTTATATTGAAATTTTTTGTTCGTTTTTTAATAAATTTTCTGTTCGTGCAAGCCAGCATTGATTTTTTGTTTTTTTCCCAGAAGCCGTGTATCGATATTAGC
>WOGR01001414.1:0-20005 GCA_015342045.1 Leptinotarsa lineolata | reverse complement strand
CGGCGGCTAAACTGGCTGAAAGAGTAGTTCTGCAACGAAGAAGTCGGAATGTTCTGTCTAACGAGCAATTCGGATTTAGGAGAGAACTCTCCACCGAGGTACAGGCCCTAAGACTGGTCGAAAACTCCATCGTTGATTTGAACACAAACAAGAAAGTGCACATAGTTCTGAACGCCTTCGACCGTGTATGGCACGAAGGCCTTCTGCACAAACAAGTCGCGCTCGACCTGCCTCGAGGCCTGCTCCGGTGGATTGGATCCTTTCTGAAAGACAGGACCTTTCAGGTTAGAGTAGAGGGCTCTCTGACAACAGAGAGAAATAGTCTTTTTTTGATAGGTGTCAGTCCATTAACCTACAGTGTAGGTGAGTCGAGACTGGCCTGAACAAATTATTCTTTTAGTTGATTTGGTTCACAGCCAATCTTCAAGTACGCCCTCTGAATATATGTGAACGAATCAAAAATAGTTACCAGTTTCAATAATGTTTGTGTGAATCTGTATTGAAGTCGTTATAATTCAAATCGTTTAATCGCAAACATCAATTGGCAAAAGTAATTTTCGAATAATCCAAAATAAAACCGATTCAAATCTGGCCATCAGCAACGAACAATCGGATATAAAATTGGCTATTAAAAATGTAATAGACCGGAGTTGATTCGAAGATATTGCTACACAGTTTTTGAAACGGATAAAACCAGTTCCCGAGAGATGGAAAGGAAATCGTATCAGTTAATGAAAAATATAAAACAGAAATCGGAATGAAGTAAGTTTCATTTTGGAGTTTAATAGAATACGCGTGGCGAGCTGAATGTCAGCTAATGAAAATAAAAAAATGGATATATGGAAAATGCGACATTCTGTATTGGATTTTTGATGAAGTAAAAAGGTTATTTCTCTCTGAATTTTTCATAGAGTGTTGCGAGATGGAATAAATTGATGTATTAGGGAAAAAACGAGTACCCAAATCCATCGTGGAAAAAATTGGAAAAGATAACAAGATTTTTCGAGCGTTCTCTTGTTAATTGATCGTTGATAAAAGAGAAAATCGAATCTATAATATAATTAATGGGTATATGTACAATAGCAAACTGGCTTTGAAATTCGAACATTTTTTTGGCTTCTTTGTTGTTATGTTCCTGCTTTCGTTGAAGCTGGCACATTTTTTTGTTTTCTTATGTCATTCATTTATAGAGAAGTGTATTTCAAACAGCTCCTTACAAATGGATCGTACTTGGCTACTCGTCTTGAAAGACAAAATGGATAGTGGCGAAATAGCAACAGACAAATATCAGAAAACACCTTATACTACATAGAATATTCCAGGAATCAATTGTAAAGATTGATAACATTTGTCCTAACATTTGTCGAGGAGGTTTATTAATAAAGAGAATCAACGAAAAAACATCACTAATAAACATAGATTTTTTCCAATTCCGAAGACGGAGGCAGATTTTAGCCGCCAAACAAGATGAGTAATCAATTTGAAGCAAATACTAGAACAGTTCACCTCTCGTCATCAACACCACCCATGGCAATTGCATCCAATAATTGATTTTTTTCATTTTTTCAATTCAATTTTTGTATTGTAAGGAAAAAGTGTGTTTTCGAAGAAAATTTTGGAATAAATGAATGAATGTTCGAACTGACTCATCTAATATATCACTGGATAATAAACATTATTTCCATGAAACCATTTTTCATAAAACTTTCTGGAGGGCGGGAACAGACAAATGTGCAAAAACTGAAATTGAGAAGAGTTATTTGAAAGATCTCAGCATTATTTTGAAACACGGCTGGTATATCCCGTAATATCAATTAATAATAATGTTCCGATGAGAACACAACCTCCGTTATTTTTATCACTACTCGAAATCTCGCCTAAAAATATCCCCGTTAGACAACCCTACTACTTCCAAACGAAACACCCCTCTACAAAATGAGCACTGTTCCCAAACACCAGAACTGCAAGATTCTTATCAATGGGCATGTCAAGTTGGTGTCTTCATAGAATCAAATAGAGTAAATTTTGTATAATTCAATATTTATATGAAAGTAGCTGTTTCGAGACGGCTTCCAGTTTTTGTATGGAGTCAATTTTCTGTAACTGATTGCTTTCTTTCTTTCTTTGGAAGATTCTCTCAATTTTTGTATGAAGATAGAGAAGTAGAAAAGCAAAAACCTCCACAATTTTACTATCACGCAGAAATTCACAGAAAACTTTCTCGTGAAAGTTCCCATTAATTCAATCAATGAGCTGTTCAGAATGGGACTTTTGTTACTATTCGTAGTTTTGATATCGCACTCAGCTATTTTCAGACTTTTGTAAGAGGTATATTTCTGAAAGAGTCTAGTTTTTGGAACAAAAACCTTTTCAGTTTTCTGCTATGAAGGTTATGCGTAGAAGTTAATTTCAGATACAAAATGGGAGAAAAAGCCTTTTTGAAACAGCTTCTTTCATATAAACATTCAACTACACTGAATTATACAATAAACTTTTTTCTATTATGTTTGTATTCCAAACATTCGTGATAGAATCGAATCAGATATCATTCATTAGCACCTAAGCAATATTTATGATATATGCATCTAAAAGAGTTTATCTCTATCCAAGATTTTTTCTCACAAAATATAATATCTTTATTTGTCGAACACGAAAATAAACTGACCATCGAATTGAGGTGGTGAGGTTATCACGACCACGAAATCACATCATCAGATAGATAGATAGATAGATAGATAGATAGATAGATAGATAGATAGATAGATAGATACCTACTTCATTCGACCACTATATGGAGAATACAATTGAAGAAAGTTCTAATTGAAGAATGTATGTACACATTGAAAAATGCAAGTGCAAATATCGCAAACATTATATCACAAAAAATATTATAGAAATTCACAAAACATCTTATGCAAATGTTCCCAATTATAGTTGTGCTCCTATACATAAAACGGACACAATAAAATACCTAGTGTTATTAGTGGACCAATCTCATCGGTGAAATGAACACATTGATTCTACAGTAACCAGACTACGTAAATTATTCTATAAATTTATCAGCTTAGGAATATGATAAACAGGGAAATGATACTGATGGTGTATCATGCTTTGGCTGACTCTCTAATACGTTACTGAATGAAAGTATGGGGCGGAACTTTCATACTCAAAAGTGATTCAAAATTTATCAATGAGAATAAATCAGAGGTATGGTACTCAGAGTTTACTATGGACTGCTGATTCTTCAGTTGAATTTATATAGATTGCTTTCAATACTTCGTAACAGTTCAGTTAAGACCATAAATGTTCCATGAGACTCACGCATAATCGAACATTTATAACGTATTTTGGACCTGAATTATACAACACTCTACCTGAATCATTGAAAGGCATGAGAAACAAACTCAAAGTCAAAAGAGAGTTGAAAGAAGTATTGACATCAATTATGATGTGCTTCTACTGATACTTGAACAAATAATAATCATCATTAGAGGTGACTTCCAGAGCTGCCCACAAACAGGTCTCTATCTCTCTCTCTCGTCCTTCCCCTTCTTCTTACTATCTCTTCCTTTTCCCACCTTGCAAAATTAGAATGTCTGATTATATTTTGTTTACTGGCTTAGGTTTGAATACTTAGCTAGCCGTAACTTTCATAAGTTCTCTTAGGATTATACAATCTTCAAATTTTATGTATCTATTTTTTTCTTCTGCCATAGACGAGTATGAATTTGTCTAATAACTTGATTGAATAAATTTACTCACTTACTTCTCTTACTATCAAGAAAGTTAAAAGTTATAACATGAGTGAATGGTAAAAAATAAAAATTAAAAATAATTGGACAGCAATCCATGATGGTTAAACCTTTGAAGAAGCCAGCCACTCGCGCCAGCGAAACGTCAGGGAGAAATTCCAAAAATCCACGGCTCTCAAACTCGGAAAACAGTGACACTGAAAACCTCAGCCGCGAAAGTCTAAACCATTTTGTCAATTGGAGCAAAACTAATAAAACTCGAATTTTCCAGAATTAATTTTTTTACATTGGAAAATTGACCTTCGATGAATCTTGCTTATTATTAATGCCGAACAGGCTATTGGAAATTTTGTGAAGACGATGCTATCAATAATATCAAAAGTCACTAAAAAAGTCAGAATTTAAAAAAAAAACGAACAAAAACCACAGATTTGGATCACCAAAGGATTAGTGAAATCGGTAAATGAAAAATATAAATTGTATAAGGATATGAGACAAAATCCTACAGAAGAAAACATCACAAAATTCAAAAGTTTCAGGAATAAACTAAACGAACTTCGGAAAAATGCTGAAAAACTACTATCAAGATAAAATAAACAAAAAAAAGAATGCAAACCCAAAATCTTCGAAAATGTATAAATGAAATTACCGCTGGCAAGAAAAAAATGACATTGTACAGATCAAAAGTGATGACGGATACATCACAAGTGATAAAAAAGATATGGCCAACACCTTCTGCCATTTTTACACTGATGTGGGAGAACGATGAGCGGAGAAAATTATCACAAATAGATGATATTCCTCTTAATATAAATGAAAAGAAAACATTTTGGAAAACTCTTTTTTTCTAGAAGAAACATGTATGGAGGAAGTGAAAGAGGTGATTAGTGGTCTTAAAAATAACAAAACTCCCGGATACGACAATATCAGAGTAGACATTGAAAGACATTTCAGAATTCATTTCAGCTCCCTTGGCTTGTGTCATCAATAGGTTGTTCAGAGAAGGTAAATGTCCAACAGTGTTTATAAAGCTACCATTAAGCCGCTGTTCAAAAAAGGAGATAACATGGAGGTTACAAATTATAGACTGGTATCACTAATCAGAAACCTTGCCAAAATAATCCATAAACTTTTGAAAATTAGAATAATGAAATACTTAACTAAACATAGGGTATTATCAGATAAACAATTCGGGTTTCGGGACAATAGATCTACAAATGATGCGATATCTGAACTTGTTGCTAAAATAAGTAAGGCAGTGGATGAAAATAAACCATCACTTAGTATCTTTGTAGACCTATCAAAGGCGTTTGACACTGTTAGCCATAGTCAATTACTCCACTGTCTGGAGAATATTGGTTTTCGAGGGATTGCATACGACATAATGAAGAGCTACCTATCAGATAGAAAGCAATGTGTGAAAATAGGGGAAATTTACAGCGACCCTTTCGATATAAAATATGGAGTACCCCAAAAGACGGTTCTAGAGCCAATATTATTCATAATCTACTTAAACGATTTATTTGAACAAGAAACCGAAGGGGAATTAATAACTTTAGACGATACCGCTGTTATTTAAACTGATTTATCGTGGGAAGGACTGAAAGCTAAGGTTAAGAGAGATTTTCCTAAAATTATGCATTGGTTTGATACAAAACTACTAACAATCAACTATGATAAAACTTATTATATTCCATTAGCATCGTATGAAAGTCATTTGCCAGAATATAGTAGGCTTACACTCTTGCATAATACTTGTCAAGTTGAAATTTCGTCTGCCAAAAGTATTAAATATTTAGGAGTATTTTTAGATAGTCACTTGAAATGGGAAACGCATATCAATAATATCATAAAAAAACTGAGATACTTACTGTATAAGTTCAAATATTTATCAAATATCCTGAATGTGGAACAAATGAAAATAATTTATCATTCATTAGCGGATTCGCATTTATTATATGGAATCGTAGTCTGGGGGGGAGCAAGTGAAACTTTGATACGAAATCTTGACACTATACAAAAATTTCTTTTGAAAATTACATTCAACAAACCAAGACGATTCTCATCTGACTTGTTATACACCGAGACCAAAGTACTTGATATTCGCCAATTATTCTGTCACAGTCTCCTCATGTATCAACACAAAAATAAAAAAGTGTCGATTCGGATATCACATATACATAACACAAGACACAAAACAAATGCCCTCAAAATACCAAAACCAGAAAAAACCATTACACAAAGATGCCATACTTACCTGGGACCTAAATTATATAACACATTGAACATTGAGATGGAAAAAATCATTTCCCTAGTAATGTTTAAAAGTCATACAGAAAAGTGGTTACTTAGTAAACCTCGAGAAAACTTACATCGATCCATTGATACAAAAAATTACAAAACTATGATGGGAGATGCTGTAAAGAAAAAAAATGTGTTTTTCTAAAAAGCTACCTTGGATTGATTGAATCAACTCTAGTTCGTAGACCTTCTTCATCCCTTCTTTCCTTTCTTCCTTGACGGTTTTTCTTATCTGCAAATACATTTCATTATTGAGCCTAACTATGACTCACTGAATGATCATCAAACATATCAAAATTGTGGAATACTGCTAAACGTCCGAAAACGTCGCCCCATGTACTTGTCGATGTACTAACGGACGCTTGCTTCTGCCTAGTTTGAAGAATGATGCTCTGAAAGGAATTCGATTTTTAATTTATGAAAATCATCGACTTTAGGTTGATGATAGACACTACCTTGCACTTACGAGTGGTCAAACAGCCCGAAACCGGTCTGTCTGCAAGTGTGTTCCAATAATTGAAAATCGATTCCGAAAGTTGTATCGCCAACTGCATATGCAGGAATTACTTCTGTGGAGAATCTTGCACTGACACCTGTCGGATATAATCCAACGCACTTCGTGGTATTAGCCAGGGGAGTAGTTGTTTTCTAATAGGTGTCAGTCCATAAACCTACTGTGTAGATGAGATGAGACTGACCTGAACGAATTGTTCATTTAGATAATTTGATTTAAAGCCAGTCCTCAAGTATGGCCACGTACTATGGAAACGAAAACTCTCTCTCTCTTTCCCTCTCTCTCTCTCTAGAAGAACAAAATATCAATTCTCAAATTAAATCAGTTTTATTACGGGAATGACGAGAAATTTCAACAAGAACATTTATTTGAAAGTACAATTAACGAAGACACATGCACAGAGTACGTGAATGACTGAACTCGTGTCTTCCAACAATAAGATTTCATCTACTAACTCACTTGACGCCGCTAGATGTATTGACTGAACGTCGCGTATTTTTTTCGATTTTAATGAAATTGCTAATGTTCAGAATAATGTTTCGATTCGAAGATGTTATATTATATCAATAAGTTTTGATTGAGATGTTGAGATTTCTGAATATCACAATGAATTGTTGGTATTCAAGGTGGAGTTCAAAATGCGGGATTGTTGTCATATTTTCGTGATGTTAAATGAATCAGTGAAGTGTGGCAATTTATTTTTCATTCAGGTCACTTATTAGTATATTTGTAGGGCTGAAATGGCATTATTACATCTCCAACCGGAATAAAAAATTTTCTTCTTCTTTATATTTACCACGGCTTCTTGAAAACATAACCAGTTTCTCAACTTTGAAAGCGGTTTTCCATTTACTCATACAGTCTCACATATCATATGATATTCTCCTTTGCGGGCATTCATTCGATGATAAGTCCATATTTACCATAAAAAACAAAAAAACTTGTGATAGTACTAGCTGGTGTAGTTCTCAGATATATACCTATTCTTGTAGAAACTTATTTGGAAAATTCTAAATTGTTACATTGCACTCTCTATATTTATATAAAAGTCTTCCTGATATTCATAGGAAAGTAATCCTACTTCCTAAAAACTATGATCCTTGTTATATTACCAGAAACAAAAAGAAGATAAAGGTTCAAACTAGGTAATTGAATTACAATGAAATTTTTTGAATGTTCAGTTATACAAACTCAATATGATTGATTCAAAAAATGAATATTTAAAGTTCGCTCGTACTCACCATTTTAGGTGTCAATACGAGTAGAATATGCTGGGTGTAAGTTCGCATTTGATTATGTTTGAAAAACGCTTTCTGGTCTTATACTTCTCCATCTTCATGCAAAAATTGTGGAAAATTTCCAAAGGTAAGAAGAAAGCAATTGAGTTCAAAATGAATACGTTACAAATATTTGTAGATCATGCAAGTATTTTTTCTTTGGAGTAATTCAATTGTTGATGTAAAAGTAGTTGTTACGAGAGGACTTTTTCTTTCAGTTTGTATATGCTTGTATACATGACCTACACATGGTTATGAAGAGTTTATTTTGAATTCCATTACTTTCTTTCTTCCTTTGGTAGTTCTCTACAATTTCTGTATGAAGATGGAGAAGCAGAAAGCCAAAATGGTTTTTTCCCAAACAAACTAATATTTCCCAAAATATACCTATAATCATTCGATTATATTGTATTGTAGTACAATACAACCTTGATTTTTTTGTTTTTTATGTATTATTTTTTCTGTGTGATATATATGACTCAGCACGAATATATTTCACAAATTATAGGGAATGAAGAATTGACTTGTAAACAATGTACTTTTTGGCGGTAAGACACCCCATAGTAATCTCCATCCCAAAGAATCACTTTTTGTTAGCTGTAACAATTTCCAATTGAATTTTTGACATTACTTTCTGTTTTTCAGAACGATTTCGGAAAATTTGCTGCTGATTGCTCTGAGTGTTAGAAATTATAAATATTGTTTCAAGTTCACATGTAAGGGTGCAATCGATATGTAGGTAATTATTGTAAAGTGCAGAATAAGGTGATGACACTTTTCCAAGACGGAAGACCTGAACCACGAATATCAGTGATAAACGGGGTTTCCAAATTCAAACTGTTTATTTTCCTTTGCAAAATATGTAGTTGAAGCCAAAGCCCAAAAAAAAAATCATCCCTGATCCAACACCAGGCAGTGTTATTTTGGGCGTTTTTTTGCAATCTTGATATTTATAGTAATCACTAATCTACATGACGATTACAAACAGTTAGCCTATTGATTTCAAATAAATTCGGAATAATATTCAAAGGAAATCCAAAATATTCATTCAATTACAAATTCCATTTTTTACCAGAAAATAAATATGCTGCTAAATAGTAACATCGTAATATTTTTTATTAAATAATCTTATCAATGACAGGACAGTATTCAGGATGTGTTCATAGGGTGGAAGCATGTATGAAGATGATCTCTACAATGAAGTGATTGAAATTGTTTGTTGATTATTCAAACCGGTAGATTGACAGAGTTGTTCCGCACCACCTGATACGATGCATCTAGAAGTTTTATGAGGAGATAACGTTGGGCTGAAAAGTTCATAGGCTAACAAAAAAAGTTTATGAAATTTGATTTTATCATTCAGTTTTGTGGCTTTTGAGGCGATACAACGATTATAGTGGTCTTGCAATTTTTCGATACCATTTTCATAGTACGATTTGTGTTTAGCCTCAGAATACGCCATAGTCTCGACGACTACTTCTTCATGGGCGCTGAATTTCTTTCCTGAGAGAATTTCTCTTGAGGTCTGAGAACAGGAAAAAATCACTGGGGGGTCAGATCTGGAGAATACGGTGAATGCGGAAACAATTCGAAGCTCAATTCATGCAATTTTGCCATCGTTTTCATTGATTAGTGACACAGTGCATTGTGCTGATGAAACGGCACTCTTTTTTTCAAATTGTGCCGTTTTTCCGCGATTTCTTCCTTTCAAACGCTCCACTAACACTATGTAATAGTCGCTGTTGATGGTTTTTTCCTTTTCAAGATAGTGCGTTTAAACTTAGCAAGCCACTTCTCGATGGTTGATTTTCCTGGTGCAAAGTGCCAATAATATTCATCAAGCCAAGTCCTGGCTTCAACAGTATTTTTTTTGCCAAAAATTAAGGCTTTATCAACACAAGGAATTCCTTTTTATCCATTTTCATCAAACTAACAAAAGCTGCTTCACTTAAAATGTTCTATCTCACAAACCAATGGTCCGACAACTGTGAAATTAGTACGTGTTGTCTTTTTAATGTGGAATTAACTGGAAATCATATGGATTCAATAGCGCCATCTGTGTGTTAGCTTACGAACTTCTCAGCCCACCTAATACATGAAATGTAAAGAAATGAACTGAAGTGAGTTTTGACTATAGGTATTATTTCTTTAATTTATATTCATCGTTTGTTTGCAGATGCTTAAAACGAATATGAAACTGCTAATTTGTGTTATTGATGACTTGTTTATTTTGTAGAAATTCATGATTACTAAGTTTATTTATTCTTACGACCGGTTTCGGGGTTTACCCCGTTATCAAGTAAAACTAACTGACTTTATGGAGTGTGTACACGAATTATATAGGGTAACAGGTACTCTGGGAGGCTAGGTACTGATTGAATAGGGGTACCAACTATGAAATTATAGATTGAGTATCCACCGAAAAAACACCTTCACAGACTATACAATTCCTTTTGATCCTTTTAGTCCACTCTTACATAAATTAGCCGCCTTCAGATCAATGATACACAGAGCTTCCACAATCCCTTCATCTGTTAAGAATTTCCAAGATGAACTTAAAATAATCAAACAAATTGCGTTGAACAATCAGGTACCAGTTTATCTAATAGAAAAGGTAATATCAGATAAAACTCATAGAACACTTATAAGTGAAATATACCCGAATATTAAAGAACACAATACATGTAAATATAGTAGCATTAATTACTCAGGTAAACTTTCAGAAAACATCCGAAACTACTTCTCCAAATACAAAATAACAACAGCTTTTATAAGTAATAGTAATAATTTAGGCAAGATTCGGTTCAATGCAGAACCCAGACGAGACAGAATGAAAAACTCAGGTATATATAGAATAGAATGTGGTGAATGCCCTGCAGTTTATATACAGGCCAAACCGGTAGAAATGTTGACGTAAGGCTTCGTGAACACGTCTGTTTGGACAAAAACTCTACAATGTATGAACATCTTCAAGAAACAAAAGACAAGATGAGTAAAGATTATCTAAAAATTCCACACATATGTAAAAAAGGGAAGAAAATTAATTTGTTGGAAGCCATGGAAATTATCAAATCAATAAAAAACCCGAAATGTGAACCCCTAAACGAGCAACAACTAGATCTATGTAGGTCTCCACTATTGAATTTATGAATTTGGCAACCCCGGTAATCTCTATAATTTCATAGTTCACTACCTAGCCTCCCAGACTACCTGTAACCCCATATAATTCGGGTGCACACTTCAAAAAGATAGTTAGTTTTACTTGATAATGGGCTCAACCCCGAAACCGGTCGTGAGAATAAATAAACGTAGTGGAAATCAGACAAAAAAGTGTTCATCTTATTAAAGTGATCATGAATTTTCACAAAATAAACAAGTAATCAATAACACAGATCTGACTTTGTAATTTTTTCAAATTTTTTTATGATTTTATTCATCACTGAACATACGAAATCTTTTTCGATTTAAAGATTTTGAGAAAACTCTGAATTTCTGATTTCGATCGTTGAATCAGGAATTTTGTTATTCCCAATTGATTTTTTATCAAATTTCAATTCAGCCCCCCAAATTTTCGAAAAGTCCATTTTCAAACTCAATATTTTATCGAAATTTCAAAAACTAATTTTCATAAATTCTGAATCCAAGTCTATAATTTTGACAAAATTAAACATTCCAACACAGAACATGGACTTTTACATGATATTTATTCAAAACTGATAATTACTTTAAATTGGATCTTGATAATTGATTTTCTCAGAAACTCAAAATTATCAATTGCAATGAAACTTTCAAGATAGCGACTGGGTGCCATTTGGGAAAAAATTGAACAGAAAGAGGGGTCTTGTGATACAGAATTCTGAAGCTCTTCACGAATACTTCATAACCCCAGAATATAAAGCCAATATCTTCACCTTCTACAAAACGGCGGAACATTTAATAATTTCCTGAACACAAACACACTGATATTGATATTTCTGGAAATATTCCTTTGTACCTCCCATTTGGCAATTTCAACAACCCCTATCTCCACAATATTTGTTTTAGTCACAAATTTACATTTTTTAAAACGGCAATGTTCACAGACAAAATCGCTGTTATTGGAGTGACACTAACCCTCACGTTTTCCGGGAAACACATACCCGATATGCAGAGAAAATTAACGTTTGGTCAGAAATATTGGGAAACCATATTGTAGGACGTCTATTCATTGATCAAAATTCAACAGGGGACCTGAATTTGAATATGCTGGAAACAACTGTTGATCCTCTCATCACTGAAAACGTCGAAGCGAATTCCAATGAATTCGATATGGATATTATATTCCAACAAGATGGCGCACCACCACTTTACTCCCGACAAGTAAGAAATTATTTGGATACTACTTTTCCCGGTCGTTGGATTGGCCATTGAGATCCTACAGAATGGCCAGCTCGCTCACCAGATTTGACACCTTTGGACTTTTTTTATTGGGCTATTCAAAGCAAAAGGTGTTCGAAACTGAACCTGCTTCAATCCTCAATATATGTATGAATAGGCTGTTCATTTGTCAAGAAGTTCAAGGCAACCACTTCGAGTATTTTTTCAACTGACCTCTAGCTTATTACCTGATGTTTTGTAGTTAAATGTCAATGTATCCAGGCAATTATTGAAAATTTCGCCATCATCTAGTAGTTGAAGATATTGACATCATATTCAAGGGTTGCGAAGCATTTGTCAGGAGCTTCAAACAGATGTGTCACAAGACCCCCCTTTTCATTAAATTTTTCCCCAAATGGCGCTCAGTGGCCGTCTTGAAAGTTTCATCTGTCAATTTCACTTCAAAATGAAGTATTCATGCATCCCAAATTTCAATTTTTCAAGTTGACCCGTTCAAAAAATAAAAGTGGGGGCATTGAAGAAATACACTGTATAACGCGGCGTTGAGTAAGAAAGTATCCTTGTTCCTACCGGATTCAAATGAAAGAAGAATGCAAATTCGGTATTTAACCAATATTTCCTTCTTTCTCTGATTAAATTCTCAACTGAAAGTAACTAATTCCACCTCAAACAGGTCTTGAAACTCCAACAGATTCAAAGCATACTTCCATAAAAAATATATCGAATTCCTTCGTCAGTCCCGATCCAAATCCCCCAATTATATTCTGAATATCCAGAAAGATAAATTGCCTTTTATTTCTCCAGCTTTCCGAAGAGTTATTATTTCTTCGCGTCTGGTGGAACGAAGTGCGAGAGAGGGTTTTTATTTTGACAAATTCAAGGTAAGTTTCCTTCGAATTCAGTTGAGCTGCATTTACATGCACTATGAATGATTTTGGGCGATTTGTCAAATCTTTCCAACTCACTCGTACCAGAAAATAGTACAGGGGGGAGATTGATGATATACACCACAGGTGGTTTGTTTGAATATATTCGAAAGTTCAGAAATAAATGTACTAGGGGTAAGTCTGGTGATCGTGCTGGCCATTCTATTGCTCCTTTTGATAATTCCATAGTATTAGATATGTCCAAAAATTGATATACAATTAGAACAGATTATGGAAAGTCTCAGTATTTTAAATACGAAAAAAATTACTTCTTCTGTAGGTTGGCAAGTTTAGTTTTTTAGAAATGTGGAAAAGGAATTTCTGGAATATTTTTGTCACATTTTGAGACGATATCAACACTAGAACACTGGGACCAGGAATCTAAGACTTTCAAGTCTTTGAGGAATGTTTTTCTTTCACTTCCACCCTGAACTTGCTATTCTTGAAAGCTGGTCAATATTTTGAAAGTATGAACTAGTCAGAAGAGCTGTTCAATAATCTGAGTTTTTTTTTGAAATACTTTGTAGCTTCAGTGAGGTGATTACACTGATCAGGAGGTTTACGTTGGTTGGCAACTGAAATTGCCATATTTTTTTATTTTTCTTTGTGAAATGTGAGAAGCTATTGAAGAATTGTTGAAAACGTTCCAAATGCTGGAACACTTCATCATAATTTGAAAAATCAGTCACATAGTTTTCGAATTGATAATATGTACCAGATGGTAGGACTTTAACCCACCATCTGGTAATGCCATGGTGGAGGAAATCTCCAGTCCCCGTCCACAGAGTTAAAAGCATGTACCAGTTATTAACTTTTCTAGCCGCACACTCGAAGCATAAAAAGAGAGAAAGGGTTTTGTCGAAAACCCAACTTCAAGTTGTTTGTCCACGGAACACGAAACAATTCGGTTTGTTCTGACAGCGGCCGTAGTGACTATAATGCCGGTTACCGAGTAAAAAGATGGTCGAAATAGTGCAGATTAAACTATTGGTGTTATAGATAACATTATGAATATATGAATGTAACGAAATATTCATTACAAAGGAAATTAAAATAATAATACAGATAGGAGATAATGATGGTTTCGACGCAAACACAATCCAGAAGTTAGTCAAAATACAATGCCGTAAATTCACTAACAGATTAGTATAGTAACTCCAGATTAGATTAGATAGTGATTCTAACATATTTTGGAAAAAGAACAGAGATAATTTCGGGTTACTTTTAGAAAAACAATGTGGAAGTGGCATTCAGACCACATGCCAGGCTATCTAATTTCCCTTTCAATGCCAGAGATAAAGTGGACAGAATAGATAAATCTGGAGTTCATAGGCTCAAGAGTCCCAATTGTAATAGTATTCATGTGGGACAATGTGGTCAAAATTCATTCATAAGCATAAAAATGCGGGTGCAATCTGTTAAGTGATCAAATCGATCTAGTTTACTCACCGGTTTTCAAATTAACGTACCCACATTGTCGCAGGTAAAAATAAGTCAAGTACCTCGGTTATTTCCTAGAGTGATATTGAATAAGGGGTAATGTAATCATCCATTTGTAGTTTAATGTAAAAGTTTGAAAATGTCCTTATAGGATGAAACTGCAGTAACTTCAGTTACGAATAAAAGTGGTGTAAAACAGAAAATTCTCATTCCTCATTTTTTCATAAATACAACTTTTTCTATATTAGTCCCCTCCTGAAATCACGAAGACGTTATAATACTGATACAAAAGTTACCTATAAAAACCTTTCCAACTTTTCCAGCAGAAGTTCTATGTGTTTTATTTTGATAAAATTCATTTTCAAAACAAAAAGAAAGCAATGATAGTGTTTACGCAAAACGATCCAAATTTTATGCACCGTTCCACCAAATCTACAAAATAATAATTCGATTATCGTTGCCAAAAACTTGAATGTTAACTATTCAAGATGAAAATCATAATTTTCATAGAAAGACACTGGAAACGTTTCCAGTAAAAAACGTGATTGATCTACAAAAACCGTCCCCAAAAAGTAATGTTTTTCTAGTTTCACCACTCGCCTAATACCTCTTTTCGGGGTCGTACCGCCCGCCTACTATTTGTCGCACAATTCTCACTAAAACGCAGCGAAAAACAAATAATAATCAATCTCGAATCAACCAAAAACACCGTTTGTCACGAACTGCTAGTACTGTGTTGTTACAATATTTGTTTATATAGAGAAATGATTGCTTCGAAGAGAGTAATTTCAAATTGCGTTCGTATTACTCAATCGGAAGCTGAAGTAATCCCCACCATATTCCCGACCATTGAATAATTCGATAAAAACCCGGCATACTAAGAAATTAAACTCGAATCATACATAAATTTGTTGGAAGTTGTAACACGGTCATTTAGAATGGTTTGGATATATTTACTGTATTGCATCTTGTCAGAAAATTCATTCTGAAAAATCTGACTGTCTGAGAAATCACTAACTGATAAATATAATTTCAAATCATCTGGGGTATTCCTAGTTTCGTTCCAAAATGCACCTGATAAATATTTTTTGAACTACTTCAAGAGATTGTAAGTAAGTTCTGGAAACTCCTCCCCAACCGATTATACCATAACTAATGTGAGATTCAACTAAACTTTTACAAATAGTAATTTTTTGATTTCGATTGATTATACTGGATATCATGAAGAATTTACATATTATGTACCGTAATTTGTTTACGTAGATCCCATCCAAGGTGACTGTCCAATACGATGCCAAGATATTTAATCTTTCTCTAAGGTTTAATTACGGCTGTGCCGGTTATTTTCATTTTATAATCTGGCAATGAAATATCATAACTGCTAGAAGGTAAATAGGAGGTTTTTTCAAAATTGATGGATTAAAGTCTGAAATCAAACCAAATCTTCTTTCAATTTCAGTTCCAAGCGGAACCTGTTATTATCTTCACATAATAACACCATGTCATCGGCAAAGCTTATGATTTTAGAGTTAGTATTCAGTATAAAAAAGTTGTTTGAGTGAATGTTGAATAGGATGGGCCCCAGTACTGTTCCTTGGGGTACACCGCACAGAACAATTTGTTCTTCACTGAGTTATCGCCTATTCTCACTTTTTGCTTTCTATTTGTGAGGTAACTTTTGGAGAGATCTTGTGTAATGCCTCGTATTCCAATCTCTTGTAAAGTACTGAGTAGCTTGGTGTGGTCAAATCTATCAAAAGCTTTCCTTAGATCTAAGAAAACACAAATGGAGGGTTTGGATTTGTTCAGATATTGATAAATAGCCTGTGTCAATTTTTTGATCGGGTCTTGTGTGCTCATTTTTCCTCTAAAACAGTATTGTGATTCGGATATTAATTTATGTTTATCAAAAAATGAGTTCAGTCTCTGCTGGATAACTTTATCCAAGATTTCAGCTAGATTCGATATCAATGATATTGGCCTCTAATTAGATAAGTGAGTTTCTTTCCCACTTTTATGTACATGATTGAATAAAATATATTTTCAACTCTGATGTAGCGACTGCTTCCATCTACGACTCCGATCTCTTCGGATTTAATTATGTGACCATATGTGAAGTGTGGCGGAATTGAGCATTTCGTTCCTGTTCTTGCTCTTCCTTAAATATTTGTCTCCGGAGACCAAGACAAATCTCAGTTCTAAAACTCTCGAAATTGAAATGTACTCCGACTAAATCAAACCCACTTTTCTACAGCTGCGAAACTCAAACTTGTCTAAAAAGTCGTTTTACTCCGGGTAATTGGAGTCTGGTGATAAATTGATGATGTGTTTCGTTTACTGCTCAATATGGGCTTTGGTGAATTGAAAGAAACAGACTTTACTTTCAATACCTACACGCGCCATCAGATCTCCCACAATACAAGCTGTTGACTATTCGAAAATTCAATTTCCTGACAGCAGCAAAGTTGGAGGAACAGGACGGCAATGGTTCATATTTTTCTAAAATCGAATAAAAGAAACTTCATTCGAGTTGACATGATGAGAAGAGTTCAAAAATGGAAATTAGTAACGATAATTTCTTAAATACAACTCCTGGGTCTAAACAAACAATTTTTATAACTCTTTCAAATTATTGTCAATGAACATGCCAAGAAATTCAGTAGTGGTTACATTGTCAATTTGAGTATCATTTAGATGTACACCTGGAATCTGGCAACAATAGGACATAACTTTTGTTTTTGATAAATTCAAGCTCAAGAGATTTGAGTCAACCCAGTCTTTTACTTCCGTGATGTCACTCTCAATGATTTCATACAACGTATGGTTCTTAGAGGCATGCCATAAAATTGTGGTATCATCAGCAAGTGAAGTAAATTCACCTTGGGTGTTAATAGACGATAATAGATAAAAATTAAGAATGAAAGTGGGCCCAGAACTTAACCTTGTGGGACCCCGCAAGTAATTTTACCTTCATTTAAGTATGAAGTGATTTTGACTATGTGGGTGCGATCTGCTAAGTATGACTGAAACTACTTGAGATTTATTCAAGTATACCGCTATATCACAGAAGACTGCAGCCACTGTTTCTTTGTCATTTATGTCGGAATAAACATTGTATAGGAATGAAAGTATTATATCGGAAGTGGTTTTTGCTTCTGGAAACCAAACTGGCAATCGCTTATTATTTTGTTTCCATCCAGAAAGCAAAGAAGTCTTGTTTTAACTAATTTTTCTCTCAATTTAGCCACTGCAGAGCTTATTCAGGAGTATGTCATGGTCAACGCAGTGAAAATCCTTGGATAGGTCAGTAAAGATGACCAAAGGGTGCTCATTCAAATTCTTTTAGTATCAAAAGTACCAATTCGTTTCTATCTCTGTGAAAAGTTATGAAAAGAAGTATTTCAATGACTTGTGATTGAAATGGTCATCAAATCTGCATCACAAATGTTCTCAGTCACTCTTTTAGGGGCGGAAAAATATGTTGAACAGTTACGAGATTCCTTCAAGTTTTGTCTGTATCAACAATATTGTTAAAAATCTCAAGCTGAGTTTGTACAATAACTGAGGATTTCCATAGAGTAAACGCCGCCTAGCTAATTTCCTGACAACAGTCTATTCTATGATGAGCAACATCAACATTTTACAAGATTAGCAATATTTGCCGTTATCCCCAAACTACTACAAAAGTAAATAGACAAGTGTGCCAACTTTAAGCTGCATTATTTCACTGATGAAACAGCAACAATTATTCCACACTTACGGAAAACAAACACCGACCGCAATTTCATCCCCTTCAGAGAGTTAATTCTCCTCAACTCAGAGTTGCTGAATGATTGGTGAAATTGGAATCAAATAGTTTCATAATTTGTCAAGAAAATTTGCCCATACCAACCCAAACATCACGTTTTTATGTGATGGAATTGGACGAAAATTGTATACGAACATTTTGTAGGTAAGTACAGATCGGCCAAAAAATGTTGGCAACATATTAGCAACATATTTGTTAGGCACAGCAACTTTTATTCAGACAAATGTTCTCCTTTGAAACAAAAATGGAATTGAATACTGCTGCAGCTGATACTGGTACAGCTTTCATCACTAAAGCTACCCATGCCCAAAAATAAAACAGAAGATGATGGCAGAGAGACAGTTTTCCACAAATGGTAGAAGCTATGGCAACTCAATGTCAGGTTTATCTTTGAAAGATGGTAGCTCGTTCCACAATTTTAATATACCACAATGCAGAAGCAGCTTCAAACATCTCAATCAACTGTAGCAACAGCTCTTTGTTCCACCTGAGAAAATGGTTTTGAAGATATAAACGACGTGGAATCAATGTTGAGGCCAATAAACTACTAGACAAAGTCTAAGGTCAGCTGAGAACCACAGAAGACCTTGAGCAATACCCAGGTATACCTGGCATTCCTTGTGGTTGAGGCTCCAGACCCAACACAGGCACTGCGACTTTTACAACATCGCCTTCGCTAATCTTTACAGCAGTAGTAGGCGAAATGTCAGGCCTAAAAACATGCAACCTCGGCTAAATGAACCGGCATATAGCTTTCACGCAGGAATCGAAACAACTTAAATTTAAAGTATGATTTGACATACTTCAACGGAAAAATGCCACCCTACCTTCAACCCCCGTCGAATGACAGGTACAATCCCCAATTTTTTTAATGGGAAGTATAGGCTTGTGATATATCGTTTGGGAGGCCTTTCCATTCTCTATTCAAAAATGTTATCGCTTTCAAGTTTATTGCAACCATTGAGATAAAATAAATTAAAATCATGTGATTATCAAAATTCGATAAAATACACCCAAAACTTAATGCAATATTTTTGAAACTTATTTTATTTTGAGGTATTGATAATAAGAAAGTAAGCATAAACAATAGCAATGTTTTTCCTAGATGGTATCCTTCAAAAAATTGTAAATAATTTCCTTTGCAACGTTTGTTTAAAACGCCTTGTCAAATTTTTTTATATGTTACAACATCAGTTGTCAGTATTTCAATTTAAGTTTGAAGTTCGTTAACTTCAAGTTTGACAGATGGTTAGATTAACGAAAATGCATGCAATAATAGTTTAACAAATGATTGGTTACGGAGATAAAACCCGAACACAACAGAAAGAAGCTCGCCTATTTCATGAGGAATTTTTTAATTCACCGCCATATCTCAAGAAACAATAGGCAAAATGAAAAAGTAGTCTCGCGAGTTTGGTCATGTGGGGCAGATAAAAAAAGCAGTTGTCAATGCATTGAGTTTGAGGAAAACCCACATACATCGAGTAGACAGGCATCCACTACATTCAATGTCAGCCATACATCGATAGTAAACATATTAAAATAAAATAAAATGCATCCCTATAAAATGATACCTACTCAGGAGCTCATGGAAGACGATTTTGATAGAA
>WOGR01001413.1:390-20006 GCA_015342045.1 Leptinotarsa lineolata | reverse complement strand
GTTAAAAGGTAAGGCCTCGTTAATTCATTGCTCGCACAAGTTTCGACTTCTGAGGGTTGACGTTCGTCAGCTGGTTAACGGAACGAACAATTTTTTTTAGTACAATAAGTCAGGGTGGTGGTGCTGTGCTACCCGTGAAACTTCCATCGAAAACGCTGTGTAATTCTTCTTGAGATAGGTATAACGAAACAATTCACTAAATGTTGATTTGCTCTTGTATGCCTACGGATAGCTTACTATATTCATTTCAATATTTAAAAAATGCATATTCTCACGCGTATTAACGCTTGAAAAAGCTATTGTATAGTGAAACACGTGTCGCGGTTTTTGTAAAACCCTTTATAGTGAAAATCATACAATCAACTGTATTATTGTATTGATGAGTTTTAGAAAAATTGTCACATATAATATAGTAATGTGGTAATTGGAAAGCTGTTTAGATATTAATCGTTATAAAATATATACATGTTACCTAAAATACATGTTAGGTAACATGTATAAAATACATACATGTTACCTTCAGCATTGTAATTACACAAAACAATTCAAATAAATATCTTGGGAGTTATCGCAAAATTAAAACTATCGCGCACCCCTTGTATCCACTCTCCTAGTTGCTATATTTTTATGAAAAAGAGAAAAATATTTTTAAATACACCTTGATTAATTTTATGCTCGACAGTTTGGACAAACGGCAATAAACAATAAATTACTAAATTATCCAAAAGAACTATCTAAAAGAATAATTCGTTCAGGCGTGTCTCAACTTACTTACACCGTATGTTAATGGACTGACACCTATCAGAAAACCACTACTCTCCTGGCTAATACCACGAAGGGCGTTGGATTATATCCGACAAGTGTCAGCGCAGGAATCTTCACTAAAATATTTCCTGCATATGCTGTTGGCGATGCAACTGTCGGAATCGATTTTCAATTAATGGTACACAATTGCAAGTGTGTTCCGAAAATTGAGAATCGATTCCGGCAGTTGTATCACCAACTGCATATGCAGGAAAACTTCCGTGAAAAATCATACACTGACACCTGTCGGCTATAATCTAACGCGCTTCGTGGTATTAGCCAGGGGAGTAGTTTTTTTTCTGATAGGTATCAGTCCATTAACCTACAGTGTAGGTAAGTTGAGACTGTCCTGAACGAATTGTTCTTGTAGATAATTTGATTTACAGCCAGTCTTCAAGTATGCCCACTTACTTCATATGAAATAAACTACTAGATTCAAACGTAACTTCAAACAGAAATTACAGTGCATTTTCATCTTATTATGTTAATCAATTATCCACTCATGTATACGTGACATATGTCCCAACAGTAGTGAATCACGTTCTGAGGATTCTTTTAGATATACAGTATAGTTTGACTAATATATTTCACAGAACTGAAATGAACCATAACCATTTCAAATATTTACTCATACAGCCAGTATACTGTACAGGGTTCAGGAATTTAACATCTTGAATAACAACAAGTTTTTGCATAAAAAAATAATGGGTCCTTATTACCATCAACACATACCATAGTTGGAAAAATCATTCACGTCTTACATCAATAACACAGGGTTGAAAAATTCACTTGGATGATAAGTGAACACCTTGTATGTGAATATTCATTATGTACAAACTCTTGACTTCCTAATAAAAACAATTGATTTTAACTAATATTAGTGTAATGATAGTTGGGAAATGAATAAAACAGGGAAATTGAGTGCAATTTAATGGCTAGTGTACAAGAATACTCCAGGACATATGATATAACCCAAACTACAGCCCTGGGGGTCCATGCACGAACCTACCACATATACCAGATTGATGTTTAGTCCCACTTTAGCACATACATTTCCTAACGCTCTATCTCTAGGGGAAAGTCATTTCGCATTTCCCTGGAGGCCTCACTAGAATCTTTACACATTATAAACCAAGAGAGGGCTACAATATTGTATAAGTATATCGACCTCGTAACATATAACCGCCTCGAACAGGGAAAGGGAACAAGAAATATATCTAAAGAAAGCTTCCGAAGTGAATGGATACAAAAAAAAGGATAAACAGTTAGGGATTCATTTTATAGACTGATACAGTTTACCTCGTATCAGAAATTCAATATTTTATAATGGAAAAAAACTATTTATCCATCTTCCTGTCTCCATGAAAAAGGATCTACTGAAATGCTTCTCCGTGGGAAAGCGAAGAAATTCTTGCTGAAGAGAGATTATAATACTACTGATGACTTCGCACGTGGTGAATGAAAGTCTTCCAGGGCCCTATCAGCAAAATTGTCTTTTTTATTGTGTATATTATATTTCAATAATTTGTGACATGTTTTTTCAATTTCCTAGGTTTAATTACGCTTGGTCTTTATGACAAAGCATTTCCGATCAGAGATAACACTTCTTTCATTCATTACAAAGTTAATCGGTTTTATTAGGTCGAATACTAGGAAGATTCAACATAAAAATGGTTTTCCAGTAGACAAGGATAATCAGGTATTATCTGAAATGGCATCTCTTATCTAGTCAGAGTATTTAATTCGCATATCCTGCGGAATTGTGTACATTGGAGTCACGAAAAGATCGGTGAAAAGAATATAAGAAAATTAGGCTCATGGAAATGATAATATTTCGTATTGGAAAAACTGTTGATGAATTTACTAAAAATCAATAATCCCGAATAAGGACAAAACTAAAGGATTAACAAGTATCGAATATTTAATTTAAATAGATGAACTGAACAGTAGGTCATCCCCTGATGACGTCAACTTTGTGAAGCGCACGTCGAGGGGAGTGTTGCAGTTCTGATGTGAGAGAGCAGTATTTGTTTTGGGTGTTTTCTACGCCAGAACATCTATTATCAACTTCTACGTTTTCAACCCCTCAAATAATTCAGATGGTATTATCATAGAACAATTAGCAAGGGTCTATTCATTTCCTCCTTAATTAAATACTTGAAAACATCATTAAGATAAATGAAGAATAAAGCAAAAAATAAGAACAAAAATCCAAAACAAGCTATTTCACGACGTTTCGATTGTGGATACTAACACGTTGTCGTTAACCAATCTGAAAAGTGTAATGAAATGCTAATCGTTATTCAACGAAAAACTTGATTTATGAAATAGTAATGCCAAATATTGTTAAGAAGTCACGCAGAAAATAAAAAAAAAAATTTTCTTAATATAATGTAGGTAGATTGGCCATTTCTGAGAATAATCATGATAACAATTTAGATAAACATGTTGTTTCATCTCGTTACTTCCACAAAGCTGATATGATCTTTGACTGTGATACGTAACAGCATTTGTGATAGAATTCAGATTAAATTTATGTGTCATCAGATGAGTGGTGAAATTTTATATTCGAATAAGGAGTATCTGTAGGTCATAAACGACAAAAAATCTATCCTCGGCAGAATTTCATGGTTTTACGAATTTATTTTGATTTTTCAGATATTTATGTTGTAAGAGTTGTACAAATTCGAATGAAATATGAAGATTTTTATACAATGATAAAAGAGAACTTTAGGTCATATTCGACCACGGCCTACCAGCCCGTATTTTATTCTTTTTAATCGTGACTCCGGCCGTGAAAGTCTATGTTTTTATACAATAATTTTGTCGTCTAACTGTGGATGATAGAAAAATGGTCCGATATGCTTAGTGTGTATAGAATTTCACAGATCAGGAACTAGAAGAGTACTCAATTCACAAAGCTGAAAAACCCATAGTCACCTCTGTCGGCGATTTTCAATAACACGAATAATCTCATGTGCGGTTAGTTGATTCCGGAAAGACACGAATAAGGTTTCACCAAGTGTTTTGTCCACTTCACCTCGACAGTCCAATACTCCAAAACTAACAACGACATACTCTTCTGCATCGGGAGAAGTTATCAAATGACGAATGGTTTTTCATATCTGTCGAATTCGATTTATCGCTGTCCTGATAAAAATTTGTAAAACCACTTTCCTGCCGACACGTTGCCAATAAATCATACTGCAAGCTTACGTAACACTTCATAACACCGAATTCTACGCGGAAACACAGACAAGGGACGACCGGAAAATATCTCCGAATTTTATCTTGACGAAAAATTTAGAAATCACGTTTACACATTGTTTTGGAACACAAATGATCGCATACTGAGGTTAATCTTAATCGTGTTATCTCTTATCGCGAGCTCTTGTTTTTGAACGGACACAATCGTTTGCGTATTTAATGCCAGTGGCAGACCGAATTGACTACAGGGCAACTAAAAAATGAGATATAAATCAGAAAGTAGACTTCGCGTTGATTTACCTGAATAACGTTAATTTTGCTACTGGGGAATGCTGTTTTGTACAGGCGGACAAACTAAATGAAGTTCAGCAAAAAGGCCGGAACAGGACATAGAAAACAGAAGAATGTCGAACAATATCCGAAACTAATTATAACAACAAATGTGTTGACGTGGTGTGAAGAGTATCTAAAATAATAGCTAAAAAATCTAGAATTTAACGACGTTGAAGTATAACGTAATCTAGGACGATGTCTCACTGAATCAGGTTCGAAATTCTGCTACCAAGCATGAGTATCATTCAAGCATAAGACATAATCATTAATTCATTGACTTTTAATGAAAACACAAAACTAAATTAGTATAATTATTCCAGGATGATCACCTGCTAAATACAATATCAATAGAGGAGTGTTATTTATATCAGTTTGATTGTTCATGAAATATTGAGAACTTAATTTATCAATTTTTATACTTTCCAGAAGGTTAAGTTTCAAAACTTTTTTTCTGGAAATGAGGGGATCCGAATTCATGATTGAATTCATGTCCCTCAATGAGAAGATGAGTAGCATGAGTTGAGTTCATTTTTTCCATTCTGGAAACTGTTTCTATGTTCTTTTCCGCGTGCTTCCAAAGTATTTCCACTTTGACCTATGTAAAACATCCAATGACAATTTATAAACTTTTGATCTATCTAAAACCAAACTTTTGTCTTCGTTTTAATGGTTTTATAAGATATCACACCTTTATTTTGTAATAAATTCAAAATCTTTATACTAGGTTGTCCAGAATAAGTTGAAGCTCAGTAATTTTAATCGTCGTCTCCTAGAATCGAGTAAATTTTCTTTAGAGCTTGACTGTGAAGATTTTGGACAGTAAATAATCTATTAGATTGTTGATTGCAATTTGTTTTCCTAGCATTTCAGTTCTTCATCGTATATTCACTGGCTTGTGGATGATATTGTTACTCGTGAATGCTGCTATTTTGTGTTGGATATAGGTGGGCGGAAGAATTATGAATGATATCTATATGTGCTGGTTTTCGAAAAATTGAAAATTTGTGTTCATTATTTTGTTATTGTGGAGTCCAGTAAATTCATAAAATCGTTATTTTGCGTTTCCACAGTGAATGTGATGAAAGGGTGAAAAGAAACGATAAAATCAAAGAGCTTTACATTATTATTGTTATATTTATCTGTTCGCTACTCTGAAACAAACTAGAATGTCATCGACAGATCTGTATCCTAAAAAAGAAATAAATTTAATCACCGCTGAGACGTGTGTTCTTCGAGAAAGGGCCCGAAGACAAGGTAGAAAGGAAGGTAGTGTTGCAAATCTTCCTCTAAAAAAATTACGCCGGCCGCCGCTGCACAAATATTGTACTCATGATCTATCGTACCACCAATTGTGTGGTTTCCAGGTGCATGAGCATGAGCACTCCCAAATCAACTTTAGACTTGAAAACATTTCTCCCTTCTGGAAGTCGTTTAGCTATCTTTGGAGATGGAGTAATCAACCTTGCGCTCGGATGTATCCAAGTGTATATATTTCAAACGCATTTTGTGAAGAAGTACCTGTTTGTAGGATGCAAAAACTTAAATTTATAACATAAAAGGCAAATAAATCATAGAGAATGAAAATTGTAGTAAATAGTATAAAAGTGTAATCAAATTGGTTTTTGGTCTGCAAAAACTTATTGGAAAAGAAAAATAATATAGTCGCCTTAGGTACAGCATAGGTAGTCACAAATTATAACTTGTGTAACGTTGTCAGTATTATATCAGAGGATAGCACAAGTAAACTTTAAAATGAGATATAATAAACCTACTGTTAAAAAATGTATGTGAAGCTTCCAAATGCTCTGAAAGTTATAACGTTGAATTTGAATCGTTAGAAAAAGCCTAGGGATATTCATTCTATAGTTTGTTCGATTGATGATCTATTAATTTTGTAGGAATTCAAATTGAATATGAGATGAAGAAAATAACTTTTGCCTGATTTCTACTGAGTTTTTCATTTGTTACGACCGGTTCCGGTTCTAGGTGATATCTAGGGTGATATTATGAAGGTCAAAGTGGAACGCATGTTCGTGAAAATTTCGGAAATATCTAAAACATTTTAAATCTGATGGTTACATTGAGTGTTACACACAACCTGCGTCACTTACTGATATGCAAATTAATAATGATATGGGAATACTTCAAGGAAATGTGAGGACACTACTGTGTCCTTGTTAATGATGCCTTTTTCTGATCAGTGACATTAATCTCGATAAGGCAATTGTCAAAATAAATAGGAGTTTCTATCATAAGTAAGCTAAGTATTTAGAATCTAATGAAGTGTTTCAATCAAATGTATCTGAAAACAGATTGCTAGTAGTTACAACCAAGCATAAGATAAGAGATATTCATATTGGTAATGTTAATCTCTGAATAAACAATAAAAAAATTTGCTCATTTCATCAATAAAGTACTCAGGCTTTCAATTAGAAAACATGCTTCTTTGTGACACAATATGAATATGTCAGTAGAAAATTAAAAAAAAAGTGTTTCTTCAAAAATCGGTAAATAATTAACAAAGGAAAGTAGGATAACAGTTTACAGTTCGATAATTTACCCATACTCTGGCTATTGCGTTTCAATATTGTCGGACATATCGGTCAGACTCAGCGAGTCACTAAATCTTGTTCCAAAGAACACGTAGCACATATTCCATTTCGGAGACCAGAAAAATCTAGTGCCGGTCAACATGTCTTGAAGAACGGCCATAGAATCGATGAAAACTGTCTGAAGTCGTTGAGATCGGTAAATAACTCTGGATTTTTCGATGCTTTCAAAAGTCTGGTAATAGCGAAGTGTGGCATGAGAACTATGAACAGTAACAAAGGGATACAGCCCAATGTTCAGTTTTACTCTGTTAAAATTTGCGAAAATTTTTACGATAAGATTCCCCGCAAATTTCTATCAGAATTCATTGATGTGTATCGGAAAGTGAAAGTGTACTCTGTTGGATATAAATAGAGACCTGTTGGAAATTAGTTTTATTTATCTCCTGAAGAAGCCAATTTGGAAGAGTGTTGAAGTTCTGGTGATTCGGAAAAGTACTCATTTTATTTTTATTTGTTCTCCGCCAGAGGTTCCAGTTTTACCTTTTATTTCAGTTTTTATCATTACAATCATTTGTTATTGTTATTATTTTTAAGGGGTTGTGTTAGAACAAATTCAACGAATATTACTGTTGTATACTAGGATTACTTCTCTAATGAATTTTCATCTATCTGTTCTATGGCTACTGTTGTATAAACTCGTTTAGAAAAAAAAGATCTTTCATTCTCCTACGATGCAATAAAAACGAAGAGTCGCCAATAAAATGAATTGCTCTTTTATGAAGGATTTGAGAAGTTAGAAATTCACCAGGAACTGCTGGTGGGAGCTATAACTTTTTGCTCCAAATGTGAGTTTAGTTTTGCAGAAGCAGTTTTTTGATATTTCTAAATTGTAAGTCAATTAAACGCGTAACCGTGAAAAAAAAACAATGACTGGAGTGAAATAACAACTTCAGGCATTTTCACAGACAGTAATAACTTTTTTTTTTCGGTGTTTCTGTGGATGATAACAGAGATTTCCCTTATTTCTCCCAGGTGCTCAAGAGATCACGAATAGTACCTCAATCACGCTTCTAAAGTAGAATAATACAGAAATCGACTGTTCTGGCTATAGCAGCAAATACGTTTTTTAACAGCCTTCGCACAGTAACAAAATTCAGGCTCAAAGTAGTATTATTGATTTATGCAGATATCAGAATCTTTCGAAAAATATGCAGGACTTTGTAACTAGTCATTCAAACTAGCCAGTTAATGCTAATGAATAATTGATAACGCGTGTTTCCACTGGAAACCCTGGGTTCAGTTTGAAAAAAGATTTTTGTAAGTGAAACTTCATACCCTTCAATTTATTACGTTGTGTTCCATTCCCAATGACTGGTTTCGGTTTCGGTGTGTTTCAGCCGTTGTTTCCGATAGAACCTTTATTCCACTTTGTATATGGGAGAAATATCTGAGGATGATCTACACATTTTTTGAAGAGTTTTTAGTGACATTTATTGATTCTTTTCTAGCTTCTGCCGGCGTCTGCGCGGACTTCATAATGGGGAATGTTCCTCAATTTGGGTTATTACAGCAAATGCAAGTTTGGACAAAATAAAGTTGAGTACAATTCATGAGTTTTTCAAATTCACTTCGAAAACTAGATATTCTACTTTAAAAAAGGAAAATTATTTTTATAAATCAACAATTAATGCAAAATATAAATTATAGTTCAACACCACCTCCACAAGCCACATAAACAACAGTTTTGTTATTTATTTATATAGAGGAAGATAGGTTAGGTGCACAAAATGTCATATGTCACAGAATGTCTCGGAATTCTGAACATATGTAAACAGAACAGCACGCCTCTGAAATATGTCATCTTTGTTTGTCTCATACAGACAGGTAACAGATTCATTGTCCTTTATTAGCTATAACCAATGTTGCCAAATGGTGAAATAGAAACGAATCCCTTTGAATATTGAATGCATTATTTCATTCTTTTTTTAAAAGTATTTAAATAATAAAAAAAAGGTTGAAATGATAAGTTTAAAATGCGTTGTTTTAGAGCTTTTTTATGAAAACTACTTGATTTTCGTCACGAGGAACATTCCCCATTGTCATAGTTCGGAAGTCCCTGATGGAAGACCCCATATCTTTGGCCCTTTCACTTGAATCGAATGAGATACATTTATCACCAATTGAGAACAATTATGTTATCAGATTCGAAATACAATTCGAAACAGAAACCACAAATTTAACTGCATAAACATATTTCGAATCGAATAACAACGTACAGATTCCATTCTGTGCGTTTGCATATGTTTTGATAATACATGGTTGCCAATATAATTAAAAATTACTTTTTGAAAGTTGCATATCGCGAAATAAATGAAGACAAAATATTGGTAATATTTAATAAATTGATGGATGAAGCCGTTACTACGTGGTAAGAGATCAAAATGAAAAATGAACATTTTCTATGTTTTTACCACTTTTATTCGTAACTAAAGTTACTGCAGTTTCGTCCTATAAGGACATTTTCAAACTTTTACATTAAACATCCTTATAGGACGAAACTGCAGTAACTTTAGTTACGAATAAAAGTGGTAAAAACAGAAAATTTTCATTTCTCATTATTCTTGGTAATATTAACATTATGCTTCAGCATCAACATAACAGAACATTTTAAGTTCGATGTCGAAAATCTCATTTTGTAGCATATTTTTATAATAAATAGAATTTAATATATCGAAATGTGAAGACCACATAAAGTTTTTTTCAAGTTTCCAATTTTCTATATATTATTGCAGAAGAATAGAAGCCCAAAGGGCATTGATCTCTCTTCAACTTCGCTTACACAATATATCTCAATGAATGACAGCTAACAACCAACTACTATGCACAAACTGACTGATGGAAAACGAAAATAGGATCAAAAAGACTAAGAAGTTTGTTTCTCAACTTTTTAACTTTGCAGAATTAAGTAAAATATAAATCGGTATATATAATTTCCAATTTTAGATTCATGTTTCTATTAATAATGTATCACACTGTTATAAAAGCTACTGAATTTTGAAAAAAATTTGAATGAACCTGGCTTTGAGTCAGTTACCCTCCATAAATCAATCATGGAATATAATAATAACCATTCTTGAGTCGCGTATCCATATCTTTTTTTTTCAACTGATAACCAGTTTATCGTTATATGAATCGTTTTTATATGAACTGTGAGTGTTTTTGCATGTGTATCTTAGATTTTTAGTTGATAACAGACGAAATCGTTTTCTCTGTTTCATTTCATAACTGTAAATTGGCAAAACTGAAATTAGAACGCCTTGGACATTATGCTCTATCCTTGACTCGTGTGTTTGTGTTCAGTTTAAGCATATTCCATTAATTAATCCGGAATTATTAAGTTTGCCAACAGCTGATTGTTGCCATAATTTCTAGTCGAATAAATGTTTCTAATAAGAAAGATATGCAACATGTGTTACAAGTATACAAACGATATGTCACAGTTAATGAGTAATTACCTTTTTGGGAACATTATTTCAGAGTATCTACCAGGTGAATTTGTGTATCTAATCAGGAAAGGTGTGAAAACTGATACATGAAACTGAAATTCTTTTTGGTGAAAAAATGTTCCATTTTGTTTGAAAAAAATTCTTTTTCCCCCGAAAGAACTCGGTGGATCTATCAGATATTTAAATATCAATCAATCAGTCAGAATACGTTTTTTTGTCTGAGATACACTCTTATGGACAAATTTTGTATGTAAAAAAATGTAAGAAGTATTCTCATATAACATACCAAAATGTTATAAAAGAATGCGAAGCAATAATATTACCAAAAATGACTTGAAAATTAAAAGTGTTTAGGAAATATAAACATACACACGCGCACACACACATAATAAAATTTCAGCACATTAAAATATACAAATTTACTGATGGGGTCTGATACTCTTTCATTCACCACCTAAGTCATGAAATCGTCAGTAAATAATTCGTCTGTAGTATATTAAACTTTTTTCAACAAGAGTTCCTTCACTTTTTTGCGAAAAAGTGGTTCATTAGATATTTTTTATAATGAGAGGGGAAAATGGTTGAATCTGGCCAAATGCGTGTGCCCGGAAGCAACGGCCAACAAAACAGACAAATGAGACTTTGCTGCAAATGGTGCATGCTCTTCTGAGCACTTTTAAAATGATACGACCTCTATGAGATATGTTTTTTCTCTTCTTATTCTATTGTTAAGTTCGTGGAAAGAGTAGGGGAAGATGAAATTAATTTCGTAACGGTAACAAATCTCAAAATGAGTTCCAGCATCAGTTGCATAACTTGAGTTCAATAATTGAAAGCATGTATCTTACAGTATTGATTCCATAAAACTTCAGGTAACGCTGTATTTTTGAAGACCACTGAGCAGTATACTAGGTTGAGAATATCCTTTTCATTAAGTAATTATTATTTCACATAAAGAAAAATTGATCAAAAGATCGTTTTATTAATACACTCATTTGCCGATAATATTTATATTAAAAAATCTTGGAAAGAAATGTTCAATCTTCTTCGCTATCTTCATCTAATACGGGACACATATTTTCCATGTCGAAAATTTTGAAGAGCATAAAAATGAATTTCTTGTAAAATTTTTCAAATTGCTCTGTAGTAAAAAAATTAACAACAAAACAATTCATGTTTGATGTCTATACTTAAGTAAAATTTTCTGAGAAATTCAATATTCAGGTTCAACGAGCACAAAAATGCATTCCTGAGCTAGTAAGGTACTCTAAACGGTGACAAACGGCCAAAAAACTTGAAAAACAGCAAAAATTACGAAAAATTGACCTTTCAAATGTGCCCAGGTCTGTAAAAATCTGAAAAAATCATGAAAACGTATTTTTTTGTAAGCTTTCAGAAAAATAAAAAAAATTACGTATTTTAAAAAAAATTGCTTGAAGGGATGGGTATGGGGATTCGGGGACAAAAAGTTTTTTTTTGTCCCCGTACACGTGCGTTGTCGTTCGAATTCTGACGAATTGATTTCGCAACTTATCGCTGCTTTCCGCTCTCAGTGGTCGAGATGCCTTAAGCTCTATAGTAAAATTAATAACAACAAAACAATTAATGTTTGATGTCTATACTTAATTTTCTGAGGAATTCAATATTCAGGTTCAACGAGGTCAAAAATGCATTCCTGAGCTCGCAAGGTGCTCTAAATGGTGGCAAACGGCCCAAAAAAGTCAAAAACGACCGAAATCACGAAAAATGGGCGTTTAAAACTTGCCCAGGTCTAAAAAAATCTGAAAAAATTCATGAAGGCGTAATTCTTTATAAGTTTTCAGAAAATAAAAAAAAAAGATGGGTACGAGGTTTCGGGAACCACAATATATTATTTTAGAAACGTATTATCATCAATCATCACATATACTCCTGACTTTTTTCAGAATTTTTCATCAAATAGTAAGGTGGGAAAAAAATAAATGAAAAAAACAATTTTTTGACTCCCCAGCAGGGTATGATGTATATGTATATGATGAAACAGCAGAACATATACCTTGTGCCTGCCCCGCCGTGGGCCGAATCAGGTTTTCAGAGTTTGGTAGAACCACACTTTTGCCATCTGACCTGAAAGATCACTCACCATACAAACTAATCAGCATCGTCAAGAAGCTGAGTTTATTTGGTCGAGTTTGAATAGGTGTGAGCCACAATAAACCCTTGTGTGTTGCGGTGGAGGGTTGAATAGACCCACTCACTTCTGACCTAACCTAACCTAACCTCAGCAGGGAGAGGCGAGTCACGTGACCTATGAAACATGTCGAACATGTTTTTCCAGCCCAATTGAAATATTATATCGGTGAGTTTGGGCATTGGAGATCGGAGTTATTTGACCAATCTTAATGGGGGATACCCTTTGTTTCTGATATATTGAAAGACAATTTTGCATCACACCATTGCTTCACTTTACCCAAGTCATTTTTAATATTTGTTTGTGATGAATCAACATTATAGTTATGTCATCAGCAAAGATTGTGAATTTACCTTCTATAAAAATATCAGCAAGGTCATTAATATACAACAATAATTTTAAATATAATTATTTCAAAATCATTAATGATGAATGCCGTTTTGAAATTGAGGATGTGATAATGCGTGATACATCAATGTAGTCGCCAAAGAGTCTAAATAATAACGGGCTACTCTTTTTTCTAGTCCATATAAAAATGGTGGTGGTTTATCGGAGTGGTTTTGAGTATTAACGTCAGAATAAAATTGAAACGAAGTTATATTAGTATCATCCATTACACAACTTGTTTAATTTTTGCCCACTCATAGTTTAAAATTGAAATTGTGAAGGAATTTTATGCAATGTTATTTCTGTTTATATCCTTATTTTTTTCATCATCCAAGTTTACTTGTGTACATTATTAGGATCAACGGCATGCGCGTCCAAGGAATTACGAGTACCAAAGTAGTACGTTGTCACTATGGACGCAGTTTTTGAATATGCGCTTTTCGTGAATTTTCGCTATCTAAATTCATATAAATTGCAACATAACGTTTTGTTTCACTGACATTCATACTCAAATTATTGAAAGTTATGTATTCGATTATAAATATGACGACATAATTGTAAAATAACAATTTTTTTCATATTTTGATGACGTTGCACGAAAGCACTAAGGAAATTATTTCGAAATCTTCCTAGCGGAAATGGTGGCTTTTGATTGGTGGTGAATTTTTTATTATTTTATCTCCCAAGATGTACATTGATCAAGTTTAAGTAGGTACTTGTTGAACTTCTACGGATAGTAAGACATAGAAAAAACTTCGGGCAAGGAGGTTTGCTAATTATCTGACGGAACAGATGGTTCATTTCTATACCTTGGTTATTTGAGTTTCCCAATAGCCCATGCCCAAAATGAGTCTTGTCTGTGAAAAATCGAAATAGAGTAATACGAATCTTTGGATTCATAATTTAAATATCTTCTCAGTGGTGCTATGGCCGAACAATTAAAAGTGTGCAAACACTAGTAAATTCTTTGATCTTTCAAATACATTTTTTAACCCTCAGTTTGTTTTCGTGGCTCACTTTTTTTTCAGAAAAAAATAAATAAAAACGAAAAACTGTTAAAACAACTAGTGAACTATGCATTGAAAAATCAACAACTGATTGTTTTTCATGTTTGCCATTTGTCAAGTTACATTTATTATTGTGACAACGGATATTTACAATAATAACACAAAAAAAGATTTTATCAGAAAAGTTTTCACATATAGTCAGTGGGCATACTTGAAGACTGGCTATAAATCAAATCATATAAAGGAACAATTTGTTCAGGACTGACACCTATCAGAAAACAATTACTCCCCTGGCTAATACCACGAAGGGCGTTGGATTATATCCGACA
Source organism: Leptinotarsa lineolata (assembly GCA_015342045.1). Lineage (NCBI taxonomy): Eukaryota > Metazoa > Arthropoda > Insecta > Coleoptera > Chrysomelidae > Leptinotarsa > Leptinotarsa lineolata. The sequence goes on along the minus strand of WOGR01001413.1, from coordinate 5,711 downwards.
GGTATCAGTGCAGGAATCTTCACTAAAGTATTTCCTACATATGCTGTTGGCGATACAACTGCTGGAATCGATTTTCAATTATTGAGTGGACACACTTGCACACCGTTTTCGGGCTATTTGGCCTCTCGTCAGTGCAAGGTAGTGGCTATCATCAACATAGAGTTGATGATATTCTATAATTAAAATTAGAATTCCTTTCAGTATATCATTCCTCGTACTAAACCGAAGTGAACAACAAACAACATGTTTCTCATCGCCCCACCTGAGGCGTTTTCTGGCGCTTATGTATTCAAAACGTATTCGTCTGTGATTCAAATACATTCATTTTGGCGTTGAAACGATGACTTCACATCAACTATGATTTGAAACGTATTCATGATGATTCAAAACTAGCGTGAGGTTGGTTTTGAAACGGAATTTGACGTTTTGTTACGTCAGTTGTCAGTTTCTGCTTTATTTTGATCGTTATACTTTATAAAGTGCTCAAAATTTTCTATCAAATACATTGTAAAGATGTACAAAATAACGCTGGAGAATTATTAATTGCACAAATCCGATTGTAATTGAGGTTAGAGAAAATTGAAAAGTTTGATTTTAATATTGAATTTGACATCTGACACAAATTGAATCATTCCTTTCTGGCGAATCTTATTATTGATGACGTAACTACGAATCGTTTTTGAATTCATGCTCGAATACGAATAAACGCCAGAAGACACCTCTCGTAAACGAGGTACTAACCAACCGCATATCCGAAATTTGTCCGATTCCTCGTATAAGGAAAAAACTTTTCACATATAGTCAGTGGGCATACTTGAAGACTGGCTATAAATCAAATCTTATAAAGGAACATTTCTTCAGACCAGTCTCAAACTCCCTACACTGTAGGTTAATGGACTGACACCTATCAGAAAACAACTACTCCCTTGGCTGATACCACCTTGTGCCCGTTCAATAATTGAAAATCGATTCCAGCAGTTGTATCGCCAACAGCATATGCAGGAAATACTTTAGTGAAGATTCCTGCACTGACACCTGTCGGATATAATCCAAGGCCCTTCGTGGTATTAGCCAGGAGAGTAGTTGTTTTCTGATAGGTGTCAGTCCATTAACCTACAGTGTAGGGAGTTTGAGACTGGCCTGAACAAATTGTTTTTTTATATGATTTGATTTAATATGATGAGTTTTTCAAGTACTTCAGAAAGTTTCGAAGAGTTTGCCTCGAGAAATGCATTGCCACTTCTCGTTGAAACTTTCAATATTGTTGTTTGACAAATGAGAACCAATCTCCAACAAGTTATCACTCAGTTTTCACTGTGTCTACATTTATTTACTGGAATTTCACTAGAAATAATTGCTTTCTATAAAACGCTTACTTTTGAGTTGTTCGCTAAAAACCATTAGAAAACTTAAGTTTATTGGTTGAAAAATTGATACATCCATTAGCAAATAAGTCGAAAAGACTTTCAGAAAAAATGTATATAACGAAAGTTGCTTAGAAATACTCGATGTATCAACGAAATATTTTTTATTTCCGAGAAGAGGTAGGATCCACGCCGTTCCGGAAGGGTAATTATTTTGAAGTAGAGGGTGCGAAGAGCTCAAATACAAAATTTCATGAACACAAATTCTTTTTGGCAAAATTGCACAAAATAAGGTCATTAACTGGACTTATCGTTTAAGGATCAACTTAACACACTTTGAACTATAGGTCTCAACTGTCCATTTGAAAAAAGATGTTCATCTTGAATGAACTTCCCAAAATGAATGATATAAACATTTTCAACCATAATATTAATTGCAATGTAATAAGGTTACCTTCGACCTTGCATTTTTTATCAAGCCAAGCAGGTAGTGGGGTCTATTCTTCGACCTGTTAAATTAGCGATTATTTTAAAAATACTCTCAGCGTTGCATGAAAACTGTCTTTACAAAAGCATTAACGTTGGTTTCAATAACATCGGTTGTTAGAAACCCTTCTTTGAGGTGCCATGTAAACGCTTTCATTATGTATCACTCTGTATACGTCAATTTAAAGAATGTTTCACAAGCAGTATGTTGAGGCCATAATTCGATTTCAGTGAATGAAGGCTTATCGTTGAGTAAGATATTAACAATGTTGAATTGATCTATTGTTCAAATAACCACAAATATCGAGGCGACTTGAAACAATCCTGTTGTTTTCGGTTAATATAATAGACAGTCATGCACATGCATTTCCAAGTGTGCACATTATTGTTGAACTTTTCATTAGCAAATTGTGAGTCATCAAGGTTATAAATAATTTCAAGGTTATGGTAACAATAATGGTAAAATATTCCCGAAGCAATGGTGATTATCAAGAACTGTGTTTGTGGATATTTCACACCATCAGGTGACTTGTAACAAAATACTGAAAGATTATATTCTTTGTGAGACAATATTACAACGTACCTACTCAGAAAGTTCGTTCTATGATTACAAATTTCTTCAAGTAATTGCAATACTTCTAATATACAGAACGTACCAGTGAATTTGAACTATATGGAGAAAATGTATTATTATTATTATTTTAGAACAAAAAGATTTTCTTCATATAAAGATCTGAACTAAAACCTAAAATACAACCATCAGTTATCACATTATTACTGACAACTGTATCCCAACTTGATTTATTATACAGAATATCGGTATGTATACGATATAGTTCATCCCCCAATGACACCAACTTACTTGATGAAAAAGACGCCGAGAAAAACTTTTCAGTTCTGATGTGTGGAAGCAGTGTTTGTGATGGAGAACATCTATCAGACCCTTGAAGGTGAAATCAAATGAAATTTTTTTAAATAGTATGCCGATAAGGTTATCTTGTCTTTTTCTTTTCAGTGAACTTCCACTTGACAATATCAATATTTCAGTTTCAACGCTGAAAATTATTTCGAATCGGACATAGTGTCCAGCGTAACTACCGTCAATTCTGAGTAAAATATAATCTGGTGTTTCAAATATTCTCAGTGAATACAAAATTGAAGAAACATTCCAGAAAATTAATCCCCTACAAGTTTTATGAGGCAACGAAGATTATTTTTCCATTTCTGTCTGTACAAAGAGGAATATACTCTGTTTGAAATTTGCCAGTACTTCGTAAAAGACTTAAACTAAGTATACATTTTTCAGTTGGAAATAAAGAAGACGCAATAGGTTGATGGAGCTGATTTCATGATAATCCGCGGTTGCAATTCAACAGAGCTGAATTAGTTCTGCACGAATGACTAATACTTGAATTGACGAAATCAACGGGCGCATTATGGGAACATCGACAGGAAGAGAAATCATAACAATACAACTGAATGTTTTTAATGAAGGATGTTAAACGCCCATTTTTTCGACCAGATGACACCAGTTTCGAATTATTTTTTAATTATTCATATAACGTTCTTCAGTTCCTTTTAGTTATCAATTTATTGTTTTTGCTAATATCTTTATGAGTGTTTTATTTGGACATTACAGCACTGATTGAGCATAATTCTACATTGAGCACTATAAATATTAGCCCTGTGGGAATTGTTGCAGAATTTATGACGCTATATCCTGCACTCTGAGCGGTGAAAACTCTCAAAATGATTTCATAATTAGCGGAAATTACTTCTAGCAACAAATTTCACTTTTTATCCATCAAAATTTTTTATTTCACTCTAACACTTTTGAGCCTTCAAAATTTTCTGGAACTCATGTAAGACCAATTTTAGGTTCAGTTAACAAATCATTTTCAGAATTAATGAAAATTCTGGAAAAATATATGTTTATAAGTGTTGTCCGTTCTCAATTCGTCATTCTGTCTTTATCACTACTACCTCATCACTACTCCTTTTTCTTGTGAAACAACATGGGAAATTATTGCTTCGATACTATCCTCAATGAACATTTTTGTTTGTACTACTCAATTTCGATATATACAGTCGTTGATCTAGTTGGAGACCCATATATGGGTCGATCCAATTTTTCTAAAACTTTCTACTGCTTGAGAGCCATCTGACTTGTCCAAAATTTCGAAAAACACAAATTTTCGGTTAGCCCTAACCTTCAAAAAACATGTGTACAGATTTCACGGCTGTGGGAAAAAACTGTTGAAGCTGTTACCGACGAAAACATCCAAAAAATAATTTTGGATGACAGCGAGGTGAAGTTGATCGAGATAGCTGGGGCTATAAAGATATCAAAGGAATGTGTTGGACATATCGTGCATGAATATTTGGATATGGAAGCTCTGTTCAAAGTGGGTGCCGCGCGATTTCACAATCGACCAAAAACAACGAATTGATGATTCTGAGCAGTGTCTGAAGCTGTTTCACCAATCAAAAACGAATTTATGCTACGATATGTGACAATCGATGAAATATATGACTCCATCATTTCACACTAGGAAAGTTATGGCATCAGCATTTTGGGATGCGCATGATATAATATTCATCGACTATCTTGAAAAGAAAAAACCATAATCAACGACTATTAATGCTATGCGACATAATCGAATCTTATGGATAGATATTCCTTTTTGACGAACCAACAAGAAACGGAACTTTAGGCAAGCATGAAACTATTAGTAGTATAGATTATATTTTGACAAACACTTGTAGGAATAGTTTACTTCTTGGTAATTTTTATCTGGGTATATCAGATCATCATTCACAAACTGTTACTCGGACAAAAGACGTAAAAAATTTATTTACAAATTCTATCAAATCCAATGAAAAACGTGAATTTCGATAAATTAATGAACTCTCCAAAAGTAAGTATGAGTCGCTTCTTGAGGGTAATCTGGGGTTGTGTATTATAGTTCAATTTACATTTTTTTCCGTATTTCCGGTTTGACCAGAAATGACCCCAACTTTCAATTTTTGAATGGAACATCCTATATATTTTTACTTATTTCGATCGAGAATGACATTCTGAATGCAACAATACTTCGCTTGATAATATTTGACAAATAAAATTATTTTTATTCCAATTTTTATTTTTTGATCTAGAATGCCATGGATCGGGTAAATCGCTTCAATCTTGATCAAGTAACATGGAAAAACTACGACTGTGAGGCTTATGACTTCACACAGTCGTTTTAAGAATTATTTCACAGTCGCAAATATGAATTTTCCAGTTAACTTGATTTTTTCAAATGGAAAGGGAGTGGCTCATCGGCTTTTTGTGAAAGATCATTTTCTTACGAATAATTTGATGCCACACACTTTCACCTTATTTCTTCTATTTTTATAAATAATTTCAAGAAACGATCATACCTAATAACAAATAATACGTATTCGGTATACTTATGCACTAAGTCCTGT